>VDFB02270651.1:544629786-544754802 GCA_007258455.2 Sequoia sempervirens | reverse complement strand
GACTTGGATTACTCATGATGTATGGATCAATTTTGTATTCCATGCTCCTCTTGTGTTTTGACCTTGTTGCAAAAGTGACCTCTAAGGTTCTTAGGACCAATGATGAGATGACGGATGAAAATGGGTGAATGATATGAGTGTTTGGACGTTTAGGGACTTTGGATCAATACTAGACTTAGGGTTTGATCTTGATTGTTTGATTTGGATAGTGAACTTGTAAACCCTAAGATGTTAGATATGATCTTAGGATGAACTTGTTCAAAGGATTACTATTTCAATTAAATGTATGAGAAAGGATACATTCCCATACACTTAACTAAACAACGTGATTTTGATTTTGATGATTTACCCCAGTCTAGAATGATGTTTCCAAAGCTCTAAAGTTGTTTGTGGGATGAAATGATAAATGTTTGGGATGGTTGAAATATTTTATTTTCTCCTAAATGAACCTAGTAAGGACTTGTTTACAAGACCAAGATAGTTGAAGAACATGCCTTTCTCTAAGAGTAATTCAAAATCAAAAGATCAATGTTTGTATGAAAACCATATGACCAAAAGATGCCAAGCACATGTGTGGGGTCCAATTGATTCAATCTTTGCTTAATGGATTCTTTTTACCACAAACACTTCTTGATTAGCTTTTCAAACTAAGATGTCCAATGTCTTAATTCCTTCAAACCCCACAAGATATGTTATGTGAAAATTCGATGAACTTAAGGTAGGGGTTTTCCTATCATTTACTTAAGTAGACAAATTGAGATGTAATCCAATGTTTAGAAACCTATAAAGATGTAAATCCCAAGGGAAAGCAATAACATATGGATTGAGTTAATTGTATTCGTCTCCAAAAGGGTTTGAAATTTGGATGATGATGTTAAGTGTTTGTTTTCAAGGTGTTTCCGAATAAGCAATGTGTTTATGACTCACAAGCAATATAACACCCTAGCTCAATTGGTACGTTTTTCTTGGTGGGCTTGCCTCATGCCCTTCGTAGTAGAAGAGATGAATTTACATGCAACCAAGGACAAAATATAAAGGTATGTTAAGAATGAAGTCTTAACCTCTATATTTTAACCAAGATCGACATGGTAAGTAACTTTTTAGAATTCGTTCCAATACACCACTTTGATAAACTCGTTGATGGATCATGGGCTTCTAAAATCAAGGTTCTAATGACAACATTGGGGACATGGCACCTTGCAGCATCCGCCAGTTTCACCAAAGGTTTTAATCAATCTTATTAGGGGCTCTTATACATTTTATGGTAGTACCAAGCATTCTCAAAGGCAATCGTATTTACTCAAGGCCTACATACCATGAAGACTTGACAGCTAGTCTTATCCATTTATATTCCACCAATGAAACCAGCTTGAGTCACTCTTGTGCCCTCCTTCTTCGTGATGTGTCTCTCAGGCGTGCCCCCTCTAAAGGTAAAACAACAATAGTGAGCAAGCACATTCAGAAAGCTTGGATCAACCTTTGTTTGTAAAACAAAGGGAGAACACACATAATATACCTAACTCACACTCGCACAATATGTTGTTCAATTTTAAACCCCAAAAATGAAGTGTGGAGGTGATTGTTTTATCTCACCCTAAAGTCATGAAAAAGACCTTTTGATTCTCAAGATCACTATAAAGCACGAGAGAAGCGCATACGTCCTTTTTCAATGAAGTTAGTTCAAGTAAGCTCTCAAAAAACAATGTAGCACATGTTCATTTTAGATCCCACAAAGCAATAATGAATTCATTTTAAAGCACCAAAGGACAAATGAGAGTTGTCTTGTTCAATTGTTAACCAAAAAAAACAAACTCTAGTAAGTTGTAGTTCTAATGTTCATTTTAAACCCTTTGCAAAAAGAATTCAAAAGTTCTTTTTTTAAAGCCCAAATGAATTTATTATATCCTAAGCATGAAAAGGATGACAAATTTTCCTTAAGAAGAATAATGAATCCTCAAAAAGTGTTAAACAAACACTATAGTGTTTAAAAACACTTGTTACAATGATGTGATAATGATTTTTCTTTGACTTCCATGCTCCATGATCCTTTAAAACCTACAATACAAGATCAAAATGTTAGATGACATCAAGGAACAAAAAGATATGAAGGTTAGATAAATGATTAAGCATAAAAACCCTAAAATTTAGACCAAGTTTCATTGTGATTTGACATTAAGTGAAAATTTGAAAATTTAAACTATACCAAAGTTAATAATAACCTACACCATTGGATAGCTTATGAAATTCTACCCCATTTCAAAAAAAAACTTTGAAAAAGACCAAAAAATGACCAAGATATGGCCATTTTAAATTTGCATGAAAAAGCAAGAAATCCAAGCAGTGTAGTTTGTGATGGTGGAGTTGTTTGGGTTCAAACAACAACACTGGAGATCAAACAACAACGTTGGAGCAAAAAACGGTGTTGTTTAAAGTTTAAACAGCGATGCTGGAGCCAAAAGCGGCGATGTTTAGGTTCAAACAGCGACGCTAGAGCTCAAACAGTGACACTGGAGCCAAAAGCAGCGCTGTTTAGAGTTTTAAGCAGTGCTATATGGCACCGTTGGGCTGTCAACGGCTATATTTGCTGTAAATGCATAAAAAACCAGAAAAGCATAGAATTTTGATGAAAAAAATGTGATTTAAACTTTGGTTTTCCCTCCTTCTAGTGCCAAAATGTGAACCTAAATCCTGATACCTGCAAAACACAATGAACAAACACATTTATAAGATCAAATGCAAGTTAGAATAGAGATTCCCCATAGAATCCATTTAACCATATTCAAAATAGAAATAAGACAAGAACACAATGAAAGAAGATGAAAATAAGCTAAATCCTATTGAGAATATGCAAACTCTTGCTCTTATGGGGGAGTTGGTGCTAATTTGATGTGAAAATTGGCCCTTTCCCAAATCCTTTGCAAGCTTTGATGATGAATGGTGATGGTGATCCACTTTGATGAAGAATGATGAGTGCTCCAAGCTAAAAACCTACATAACCTAGCTAAGATTCAATGATAATGGATGAGGATTGCTAATGATTTTAGCATGGTAACTTTACTCAAATTGTGGATGATAAAATGAGGAGATTAACCTCTTCTTACTTATATGGTAGAATGCCAAAAATGAAGAGATAATCAAAATAGAGAAATGTGGGACTAATTTTCAACAAATGAGAAGAAGCCACATGTCATCATGTGAATGGTTGAGGAATGAGCACATTTTGAAGAATGTGCAAAGAGGGGTGAGATTCAAATTAAAAATATGGCTTGAAGAATGAGTTGAAAGGTGAAGCACATGCACATGGCTCAAGAAAAGGACATGTAAGATTTTAAATTCTTTGTTGAAAAGGACAAGTCCTTTTGGGGGGAGATTTCAAATTTGAGGAATATTCCCACTTGGATGCCTTTTTGAATGAAAATGGATGATTTATAAATCAATTAAATTGATTTTCATGTGATCTAGAGGATTTGAGTGATTAGGATTAAATTAATCAAGATTTGATTAATTTAAAGGAGATTAGCTGATTTTGACTTTTGACTTATATTTTTGGATTAATTTAAATCAAAAAGAGAGGAATAATGATTTAGATTTTAATTAAACATTTTGATTTCATTTAACCAAAGAGGATGATGTTGAGAATGATTTAATTTAATAGAATGACTTTAGATATTTAATTAAACAAAATGGATTGTTTAATTAAAAGGATTATTAAAATTTAATTAAATAAAAATTCATTTATTTAATTAATAGATGATGACTTCCACTACAAATGATTATTTATTTTAATTAAGGACCCACAGTGATCATGCTTCTAAGAGGTGATTCAAGACCCAAAACAATGTTAGCTAATTCCGATCATGCATGAGATCAATTAGCATATTTTGCATGTCTATAGTTCTAACCAAAGGACTTCTACTAATGCAGTGGTTATACTTGAGGGGTACATCCAAGGCCAAGATTTGTTATTGGTCACATCTCTGGTATGATAGGTATTATAAGGCCATTGCCATTTTTTCCCAGTCTTTGATTTATGTTGTAACCCATTGCGAGCATCATTTGGAGGCCTTTGCTTCTTTCATCCATTGGTAAATTTGTTGTCGGTCTTTCACCTTCATATAACATATGCGATGAGTCTGTCTCAATTACCTCTTAGCCCAAATTTCCCCAGCTTGTGAATTTAGGGTAATCTTTAGGAGAGGTTTGGGATGTGGAAGCTTGATTCTATTGTGGGCGTCCTCATGATCTAGGAGATTGTGGCAACTCTCCTATCACAAAAGCATTGTTAGGGAGCCTGTAGCTTCCACAACCATCTTCCTGGATGATGAGCTTAATATCAGAGATGGTAGGAATGGCGGTTGTCTCTGTGTCAAAAGTGGATGTGAGGGTGGTGGGATCAATGTATGATTTGGATGGGCCCTCATCATTTTTGGTACTTGGGGGATTTTGTAATATTTTGCCTCAATATTTTTGCAGTATGAAAAAGGTTTGGGATCTCCATGAATGGTAACTTCTTGTCCATTATGTGTAAATTTCACACATTGGTGAAAGGTTGATGCTACTGCTTTCATCGCATGAATCCATGGACGTCCTAGGAGGATGTTATATGGCAAGTCAAGATCTAAAACCCGACAGGTGGTTTCCATGAGAGTCGGCCCTACCTGAATAGGGAGTTTGATTGTGCCTTGAGACAATCTTTCTTTATCATCGTATGCTCTTATCATGATGCCTTTTCCTTTGTCAATGGAATCTTCTGATATTTTCAATTGCTTGATGAGGCTGAGAGAACAGATATTCAAACCCACACCTCCATCCACTAAGACTCTTTTGATTTTGATTTTTTGTACTATAGCTTCTAAATGAAGTGCTCGGTTGTGAGACGGTTGGGCGGGGAAATCTTGGTCAAAAAATGTAAGAAGATTAGGCATGATGATGTTTTTGACCATAGCTTGGAATTGTTCTGCATTAAGATCTGTGGGGATGGTGGATGAGGCCAATGCTTCTTCAAGAATTTTCCTGTGGGCAGATGATATTTTTAGTAACTCCATGATGGAGATTTGCGCTGGCATTCTCTTGAGTTGGTCTATCATATTGTAACCATTAGGAGCAGATCTATATGCAGGGGTTTTGTTTGGTTGGGATGAGCCTACGATAGTTACTTTTCCACCTCTTGTGGTGACTCCGCAATCTCTAGCATAGGTGCCCTTGATAGTAATGACCATGCAGTTTTCATGTAGGGAGGTGACAATTGTTTCATACACATGATTTACGTTTGAGTGGGTGCCTTTCCTATCTTTTGATTCCCTCGACGGCATCAAATTTGTATATCTTGTCATGGTCTCTTTATGAAGAATCGACGCTTATGATTTTTTTATCAATGATATCTGGATTTATGCTTTTTGAGTCCTTACATAACCGCCGTATGCCTTTGGTTTTATGAAATTCACAAAGCGACTCCTCGGGTATACCCAAGGAGTTTGACATCTGGTCTTGGTGGTAATTTCCAAATGTCGCTAGTTTGATGAGTTTTTCATCTATGAGCTTTTTCATGATGTCCTCAAGTGGTTCCCCTAAAGTAGTGTACTTTTGTTCTGGATAACTCTTGCATTGGGGTGGTCTTTTTTGGTCATTGATTATTGATGGTTGGATTATTGTTTGGTTGGTATGGTATGTGATGGGTGTTTTGGTGTTGTGATTGGGTTTGCGGTATGGTTATATTTTGGTGAGGACCACTAATGAACACCTTGGCGTCGACAACACCATCATTAGTGATGTTTTTGTTTCTTGCCCATGTGCGCGATTTATCATTGTAATTGGATGGTGGGCAGTTGTTTTGTTGTTTAGGGTATGATGATGATCCTGCGGGTTGAGTCATGAGGGCTCGTTCGATACTGAGTGCTTTAGGGATCAATTGATCATATGTAGTGATTCCTTGGACCTTGAGATGGAATTCCAAGAGTCCATCAAGGTTGGAAGTGATGGTACAAACTTGTTGTTCTTCCAGCATGGTCCACTTGCTCTGATTGGCCTTTGATTGCCATTATTGTAAGAAGGAAGCAAATGATTCATTCTTTCCTTTCTTTCGAGATGAGAGTTCTTCTAAACTAACATCCATTGCAATGTTGGCTGTGTAGTTTTTAATGAATGCGTCTATAATTTCCTGAAATGTTCTAATTCTTGATGGTAGATGAGAAAACCATTCTATAGCGGGGCTTGCCAAGCTCCTAGGAAATAGCTGCATCAGATAAGTATCGTCGTATGCGACTTCCATGCAATGAACCTAGGATTCCCTGATGTGATCCTTAGGGTTTCCCATCCCTCGATATTTGTCAAATTTGGGGATTTCAAACCCCTTGGGGAATGGTTTCATCTCTAGGCTTCTATCAAATGGATAGGGACACAGGTTGCTTGCGTTTCTCTTTGCTTGTTCGTCAGACAGATCGGTAATTTGTTGCTAAAGCAACCCATTTGCTCTGCATCACATCATTTTGTAGATCGGGGTGGGATGAAGGTGTTTTGGGGTGCTCTAACTTTGGTTGGATGGGTGGCCGGTCACGACGTTCGGTGGTATCCGACATGCCTTGTCGGTTTGCAGGCTTCCAGTTCCGGCTTTGTATGAACGTACCGCCGGTTGTTGATCTTTGCTGTTATTGTGCGCAATATTTTCGCTCTGTTGCGCTTTGTCATTGTTCCAACAACGCTTTGTTGCTGTGCTTTCTGTTGCTGTTCCAAAAACAATTTGCTGTTGGGCCACCATTTTGCTCTTGCCATTCCCGAGCATTGCTTTAATGCTTGTAATCATGTTTCCGCCGTTCCGTGCAACAGTTGTGCTTGATACTTGTTTGTTGTGCCCGACATTGAGCTTCTGCACTTCGAGCCGTGCCGTGTGGCTTGTGCTTCAGGCCGCCAGGTTATTGTAGCAGTAAGTAAGGTCGCAGCCTTTGGTGCCTTGCAATGCAAGCAGCCGGGCAGCTTTGTTGCTTGTTGTTGTAATAACTTTGGGCTTCGTGGTAATTCTGTAATGTGGCTTGAAGCATTTGGCAGCTTCATGCAATTGAGTAGGCCAGTCAAGCCTAGTTGTTTGGATTTTTGTTTCTGAACTTGTTGGTATCTTCTTTGAAAAGCAGCTTGCAATTTTGCATCATGTTGGCTTGATGTTGTGTAAGTTGGTGGTGGTGGGGGTGGAGGTGGATTTGGAATGGTATTCGTGAGTGTGGTATTGGTGTTTTGCATGATGGATTGTGTTGTTGCTATGGTTGGTCTTTGAGAGACCATGCTTTGTGACGTTAAGGTGGTGTTTGATGATGTTTCAATTGTTTGTGTATTTGTCGTCTGTTGTTGTGATATTAACGAAAATTTTTGGGTGTTTGGTAAAATGTTTTGGTTGATATTTGGGATGGTGGTTTGATTGTTATTTGGTAGAGGGGGTAGCCCTAAACCAAAGAGTGGTGTGGATGATGATGGTAATGGTGGAAGCGGTGGGAATGTGAGGGGTTCCAATTCTTGTGAAAATGTTGTGGTGTCAAAGATGCCCCCTGGTCCAAACATATCTCCTTCCTCTTGCGAATTTGCAAGGAGAAGATTTTGAGGTGTTGCGAGAAAAAAGGATGATGATGGATCGTGGTAGAAAGTGAGAGGAACATTCTTTTGTAGTGGGTTTTCAAGTATGTTTTGTTCCAATGTGGTATTTGCATCCAAGTTTTGATTATTAACAAAGGGATGTGCTTGAATAGCATTGAGAAATGCATTTCCCTTATTAACATTGGGTTGGGTTGGAGCAAGAGATGTGATTTGTGGAATGTTCTTAGTGATTTTTTGGGATGGGGGTGTGGATGAGATGGGAATGGTGGATGAGATGGAAAAGGATGTTTCCACTATGGTGCTTGTGTCAAAATCTGAAGGAAATTTAGCCCCTTGTTTTGCTAGTTCAAGCATGTATAATAAAGGGTTAAGCTTCATCATGATATTGACGATCTTATGATTTTCTGGATTTTGAAGCATTTTAGTTATTTCGTCGTGAGACATTCCATAGGGGAGATTTTCTCCTTGAGCTTCTTTTTGTAGATTTTGTGAGAGAGTCAAAGGATTGCTTGATTCAGCGGGATTTATTTCAACATTAATTTGGCTAAGATCGCTTGAAGCGGGTGTTTCTTTGTTGGCTTCCATGCTTTTCTTGTATTGAGATCTAGTTTGAACCATAAAACAAGGATCAATTTTTGAAAATAGAAGAGATGAATCTCTTGATTCCTTGAATTGATCTTTTTTTTATGCCCAAAAGTAAAAAGTTTTAGGATATCTTTGAAGATCAAAAGGTGATATGTAAGATGGATGGGGCGAATGTTATGATCTTTTGGTGAATCTTGAAGGAAATACTAGGCTTTTAGGACTTTTTGATTTTGATATTGGATTTTGGATTTTATCCTTGATTTTGATTTTGATTGCTTTTAATTTTGAACAAAAGACCCTAAGATGTTGGATAATTATCTAAGGGATAGTTTTGATCAAAGGATGATGATTTGAATGTGTGGAAAGAAGGATGCATCTATCCACACCTATCCAAACAAGATGATAGTTTCACTAAGCATATGGGGAAGGATTCATCTGCATTTACTAAGCTAAACAATATGTTTTTGATAATCTTTGACCTAAGTATATGCAAAAGGATGCATCTTCACACACTTAGCCAAAGGTGATTTTGATGATGTTCTCAAGGATTTTAATCTCAAATATTTTTTGATGATTTTTTGATGATGTAGATTTTTCCCAAAAGCCTAGTAGTGAGGATGATTTTAAGGTTTCCCAAAAGGTGAGATGATGTTTGTTTTGATGTTTTTGGAGGATGGATGAAAAATATTTTGATGTGTTTTGATCCTAAGATGAACCTAAAAAATACACTTGGTTTGCCTAGACCTAGGTATTGAAGAACATGCAAATTCTTCCTAAAGACATTTATAACCAAAGAATGATTTCTTTTGAACAAACATTTTCAAATTTTGGGCAAATGACTTTGTGATTTGGATTTTTCGAGAATTGTGAGGCTTCAATTACAAATGAGAGTTTTTTTTTTTGTATCTTTGCTTAATGACTTTATTTTACCAAAAACACTTTCTTTGATTAGGTTTTCAAACTAAGATGTCCAATGTCTTAATTTCTTCAAACCCCACAAGATATGTTATGTGGAAATTTAATGAAGTTAAGGCAAGGGTTTTCCTTTTGTTTACTTAAGAAGGAAAATTGAGGTATAATCCAATGTTTAGAAACCTCTAAGGACGTGAATCCCAAGGGAAAGCAATAACATGTAGATTAAGTCAATGGTATTTGTCTCCAAAAGGGTTTGAAATTTGATAATGTTAAGTGTTTGTTTTCAAGATGTTTCGGACGAAAGCAATGCATTTTGTAACCTTAAGAATGCCACAAATCCTATGGATGTGTAAGACAAATATTTGTTGGATCTCCCACTTGACGTAAGTCCAAATTTACTTTATCTCTAGCTTAATGGTTAGATGCGTTTGACCCACTAGCCTCCACGGCTATCTCCATATACACTTATAACGCGGCAGCCAAGCATCAACACCCATGAAACTCCCATGGTGTGCTTTCCATTTCTACTAGAAGACCATATAAAAGTGTGGGGCGAATAAAATGACCGCTCTTGCACCAACAAATAGATGATAAAGGATTTTGCCCAGCACATGCGGGTTTTAGTAAGTACTTTCTTCATTCGTGAGGGGAGTTTGACCTTAACGTGCAAGAGAGTCCCTTTCGATCCATCTTGCCGGAGTCAACCGCATGATATTACGCTTTCTTCCAATATCCACATTTATATCCCGAATCGGAAATACCTTTGGCTTTAGAGTGTTATTGGTTGAGTCGTTCCCTTGGGTGAGTACTTTTTCCCCAAGGCATGCCCTCTAAGATAGACAAAAGCGAATAAGAAACACTATTCGTAACTCAATCAATCCTTGTAGGCAACAAAGAGAGAGAATATACGCAACAATGCCCCTCACTCACACTCGCACAAGATGTTCAATTTTTAAACCCAAATTGAAGTGTGGAGGTGATTGCTTTATCTCACCCTAAAGTCATGAAAAAGGCATTTTGATTCTCAAGATCGCTATAAAGCATAAGAGAAGCGCATACATCATTTTTCAATGAGGTTAGTTTAAGTAAGCCCTCACGAAAGCAATGTTGCACTTGTTCTTTTTAAATCTACAAAGCAAAATGTGAGTTCTTTTTAGAGCACCAAAAGACAAATGATAAACATTTTGTTCAATTATTATCCAAAGAAACAAACTCTAGTAAGTTGTAGTTCTAATGTTCATTTTAAGCCTTTTGTATTGTTCTTTTAGAGCCCAAATTGAAATCTATTGAGTCCTAAAAGCTTGAAGTGATAAAATCCTTTAAACTTGGAATTATAATTGCTTCCAAGAGTGTCTAAAGACACTTTATAGAATAGAGAAATGATGTCATAAGAAGCTTTCCTTTTGTTTCCTCCTCCCCCTTTTTGATTTCCTAACCTACAAAAGTGATAAAAACATTAGATGAGATCAAGAAACAAAAGAATATAGGGGTTACATGAATCATTAACCAAAACACCCGAAAACTTAGGCCAAGTTATCATGTGTTTGAATTTAGATATAAATTTGAAAATTTTAACTAATTAATAGTTAAGAAACACCTACACTATTGGATAGCTTACAAAATTATACCCCATTTCAAAAAAAAAAGTATCAAAAAAGACCTCTGTATGACCAAGATATGGTCATTTAAAACTGACTCTAAAAGTGCTAAAACAGTGATCATATGTATAAAAAGTGGTGCATACATCTTTAAAAAAGGTATGAGTAATTAAAGAACTGCAAGAGCACTGGGTGATGTGAAAAGTGTTGAAGCCTACAAAGCTAAAGATCATCGTGGCTAAGACTGAACAAAAGAAGCATAAGCTGCCAAAAAGAATGTGCATATGTTGAAATAGCGGTACATAAGCACTAAAAAATGCATAGAAGAAAAAATAAAAGTTAAAACGGGATTACGGCAACATAATTATAAAAAAAAAAGTGAATTTTAAAAATGTGTTAGATTTAATTCAATCCTCCTCGCCAAATGTGTGGATGGTGAAAATATGCAAATGGTTAGTATTTTAAAACCAAACTAATAATCATGCATCCATATGAAATAATAAATCATGTTTCTAAATGCAAACAAATTTACAAGATAAACTAAAGCATATAAAACATGAAATAAACCCTATTTCATATTGGATTGGTACTATTGTTAAAAATAACCCTTTCCCAACCCTTGCTTAAGCTCCATGATATGAAAATGATATGTTGATGATCAAGATGATGAATGGGAAAGATTAGCTCTCAATTGAAGAGAGTAGCCTTGCATGTAGATGTAGATCAAGATGTGGAGATTGTGGAGGATTTGATTAAGAAATGAAGCCTCTATTTGTAGATTCTTTTGATGAGAGAATGGCCAAATGGATGAATGTGGGATAAAGAACAAGCCAATGAAAAGAGGCCACTTGTCATCTTGTCATAGGTTGAGGGATGTGCAAGATTTGGGAAATGTGCCCAAGAGGGGGAAATTCGAATTTGAATTTGAGAGTAAATGCTAAGTTTGACTTGTGCAAGGGGACATGTAAGAGCTCATAAATGCTTTGTTGGGTGTACATGTCCACTTGTCTTTGAATTCAAACTTGATGGAATATTCCTCAAAAATGCCATGTTGATGGAAAATGTTGGATTTAATAAATCAATAAATTGATTTATTTGTGCAAGTGGGATTATCTAGAGGATGTGACATGCATTAGATTAGATTTAATCAAGATTAATTAGCTAGGATGATGATTAGATGATTTTGACTTTTATGACTTAAATATTTGATTTATTTAATTCAGAAAAGGATGGAATATGCATTTCGATTTAATTAAATGAATTTTTTATTTATTTGATTAAAAGGAACAACCTTAGGAATGAACTTAATGAGTTTAATTTATCTGATGAATGGTTGAAGGTGAACTTGATTAATTAAATGAGTGGATGCATGTGAAGCCTGGTTTACTTGATGAATGCATAATGCTAATTTTGCATGTCTATAGTAGTATTAGATCTAGATGAGTATATTGAAGATCTTAGTAATGAGTGGTTGTTAGAATAATGCATAGATAGAGAGACTTGAACAACAAAATAAAAAGATTTGAATGTAGTGGATCTTAAATGTATTGAATGTAGGAAGAATGGATAGTAAGAAAATGCAGATTGGTCAGTGCATATGAAGACAAAAGGTACATTGAGAAGATGAAGATTGTACAGTGTATGTGATTGAGATGTCTTAAATTGTTTTTAGTATTTGATGCAAAGAATCTTTCATGTGAATCAATGTATTATGTTGGACAAATGATTGAAGAAGTGTGAGATGGTCAAAACTCATATTATAATATTGAAAGGACTTGGTGAGTATGATTTTTATTCAGTCTCTTGATGGTTATATGACAGAGAGTGGTTTTTGAGAAGTTCTTTTGTATTCAATGTATGAAGTGCTCTAATTTGAAGGTGGATTGAACTTGATGAGTGTGGGATGATGTTTCTTGATTAAAGCATGACAAATAGAGATGGCAAAGATGACTATAACCTTTTCAATTATATTGTGTATATGATGCTCTGTTTGATCTATGAATGGTAAGTGTGAGGTTAAATCTGAGTATGATGACATTATGATGATATGCAAGAATACAGAGCTGTATGTTTTACCAGATTGATGTTAAAAGGCTGTAGTAAGTGAAAAATCTATGGTGAAGTTTTAATTGTGCAGAGATTTGTAGTGAAACAGGGTAATCCCCTATATTATACTTTTCCTTGTATTTAAAGTATGGAGTTGGTGCTTTAGCCACTGTAGTTGGTGCTTTGGTGTTTTCAGAGTTGGTGCTTCGAAGGAGATTTGGTACTCTTAGTGGGTTGGTGCTCACTAAATGTAATAAGGATTAGAGATTTGTCAGTGAGACATATTGTGAGATAGCCGGTGAGGTTTGTTGTGTTGTCAGTGAGACACACAATTTTTATTCGACAAAGTTTTGGCTAGTGAGGCCCAATAAATATTTTTTTGAGAGTGATTTTTTCACCCTTTTCAGGGTTTTTCCACTCATAAATTTGGTCTCTCTTTTATCTTGATGATGTGATGTCTTTTACATGATTCGGTACTTCAGATTCTTATGTGATATTGCAAATTGCACAGCTTACAGTATCTTTGGTTTATAAAGTGAGATTAGTTTATGAGATTGATTTTAATTTGGCCACTGATTCACCCCCTCCCCCCCTCTCAGTGGTCTAGTACTCCAACAAGTGGTATCAAACCAACAGGGTTCCCTACAAAGTTTAATCAACTTGGGTTGATCTTGGTGGTGGAGTACAATGGCAAAAAGAAAAAGAAATAAAGGAAAAAGGAATGCTCAGCAGAGTACTAAACAACAAATGCTACTTGAACCAAATATAGAGAATGATGGAGAAGCAATTAAAAACAATGATTCACAAATGAAAATGTATCCTATACCTAGAGCACCTCAGTTTGAAGGAACCAATTTTATTCTTTGGAAACTAAGGATGGAACTTATTTATCTTCATTAGGTTTTGATGTGTGGATAGTTGTAGACTAAGGTTATTCAGTTTCTTCAACACTACTGTTGATGAGAAGAAGGCTCTTGAATTTAATGCTAGAGCCATGGATGTTATCTTTAGTGGTTTTCCAAATGAAATTATCACTAAAGTTATGTATTGTAAAGATGCAAAGGAGATTTGGGACAAAATGATTTATATGTATGAAAGCGATGAGTTGCTGAAAAAGACATCCTTGCAAATTGATACAAGATGTGATACATCTGAAAGTGAAGATTTTTTTCTTGATAAAGAAGAAGACTTCTTTGTGAGAGATTATGAATAAGAGTTAGATGAAAATGAATGTGAATTTGATCTTGAAGGTGAACTTACTTGTGCTCTTGATGAGTTTGAGAAACTCAGAGTGGAGAATCAAAGACTAAGGTTGCAGCTTCAAGAAGAAAAAGAGTCTAAAGTTAAGACACTTTCTGCCCTTCAAGAAGTAGATAAATTGATAATAGATTTGAAGGTTCAGGTTGCAGAAGGAAAGAAAATAGAAGAAGTCAATAAACAACTTAATGAAAAAATGACTGATTATGAAAAGTACAAATCAAAGATCGTTTCTTTGAAAAGTGAATTAGGAAAAGCTTCTTCCAAGCTGCATAAGACACTTCAATTTGGAAAGGGCACTGAATGTTTATTTGAGATGTTAAGAAAGAAAAAGCATCATAAGGATACTACTGGATTAGGTTTTGAAGAAGGGCAATGTTCTAATGTTAGAAAAACTCCAAGGAAGAAGATAGATTTAAACTATCATTCTACTGCTCCTAATGCTGAAGACAAAAAGAAGACAAAAGAAGTTGCACATGCACAAGTCAATGGGAACAAGTTTAGAAGATCTCTTCATTCAAGTTAGCATCAAAAGTCTAGTTTTGATAATTATTTTCATGGTTATTGTTATTCATGCTATGATTTTGGTCATAGGGCAATGAACTGTTGGATGGATGCAAGGAAAATTGGATGTACTAAAAACTCTCATGAATGGTTAAATGGTAGAAACAAAGTTATTTGATATAGTTGTTATGAGGTTGGACATAAATCAATGTTTTGTATAAATCATCACAAGAAGCCAAGCATTAAGAAAGTGTGGAGAAGGAAACAAGAAAAAGAAGAACTCAATCTTGTGCATGTTGTACAGGAGATATCCTTAGCTGCATAAAGAATAGCATAAATTGAGGGGGGGTTATTTTTTTTCCTTATTGTACTATACAAACCCCCTTAGTTGATAGCAAAAAGGTCTCATCAAGAAGAAAGTAAAGGAGTATTTCATTACAAGTTTTTTGTTGATCTTTCAAGTGGCAGCAGGGTTGATGACTAAAGGTCTAAGTTGGTACAGTCAAACTAGGGGATAGTGTTCTTGGTTTGAAGGTTTGTGCCTATAGAGGAATATGACAATGTTAAATTTCAAAGAAATCTTAATAGAGAAATGGCAGGAGACCTTAAAGGACAATCATGGAGAATAAACATATTGCTTATTTCAAATGGCTTGTCTATATTGTCAACATATCAAGAAAATACTCATAAGTATTATGGAATGCTCCAAATTCATGTGATGTTCTTACAAGTTGCTTGGTAAAAGTTTGAGAAATGTTAGTTGAAGACAGTGATGTATGGATCGGTATCCTCACATGCTCTTCTCTTGTTTTAAAATGTACTTTCAGTTTAATGCTTTGGTGGGTTTTAGGATTAAATAGCTTATTGTCATCACAATGTAATTAGTTTGTGTTCATGACAGTCTATGAGGAGAATATGTTCATGACTTGTTGCAATGCAGTGAATTCTTCTAGATGCAAAATGGAGTGTGCACATGAGTCTTCCTTACTTTGAAATGATTGTCTTATATGTTGTTCCATTCAAGTTTAAATCTATGATTCTTGGATACTAGTTTGAAGAAAATGTGTTGTAAGATTCTAACAAAGTACAAATCAGTGTTGAAATGCTTGTAACCAAAATTTTGCTTATGATGGTGCTCTCTTTCATGTCAAAGGAGGCAAAATGGAAAATTAAATTTTTTTTCAAGGCAGACTGCCCAAACTTAGTTATTATTCATATTTGATTCACACATGGACAATAAAATCTTGGTTGATCAAGCTTTGGACAGTAAAATATTTTCACTTATGGCAATATGGAAGAATAGTCTCAACAAGAATGTGTGAAGACAAGGTTCAATGACTTTGGTCGGGGTGTACACATTATTCTATAAGTCTAGAATTTTAAGGGCTTCAAAGCAAATGAACTTTACTTAAACATGAGAATAGTTCAAAATAAGAACTGTGTTCTACAAATGGATATGAACATTGCCCTAAAAATGAACATAAACATCATAACAGTGATGTTGCAATCACAGTGATCTTGAGTATTTCTTATGGCATTTGCTTTCTCAATGTAGTTACTATGTCTACTACTTCTAATCATGATGTTGTATAGTGATGGTGTGTATATTGGACAATCGATTGAAGTGACATCAAGTGATCAATTCTAAAAGTCAAGTTATGGATCTTGGATAATGTTTTCTCTGTTTTCTTTCAATGATTCTTCTTATAAGGAAAATCTATAGTGCACTTCTTGTCACTGATTCATGAGTGATCTCCATTATATCACATTGACAGTGGTTACTAATGTCAGTAAATTAGTATGGATGTATGCTCTTTGTATGCTCAAATATTTATCTTCACCATTTTTTTTACATGCTAATAGACTGGCAGTGTCATGTGGGTTGTACTGTGGAATATGAAGGAGACACACTCATTGCACTAGTTTCAATGGAAGAATGTATTAGTTCATGATTTGTGCTGCATAATGGTTAGTGAATAATGTACATTGCTTTGGATAGTGGTGAACATTTGCTTAAAGAAAGTGCACAGTGTGTTAATGTTCAGTGATTTAGGTGTCAGTGGTCTTTGACAATATACATTTGCTAGTGTTTTTGCAATGCTTGGCTGTCATTCTTCCAACAAGTGTTGTAGGTTATGGTACTCAGTGTTGTATGTTTTAGTGGATTTTGACTATTGACAGTGATATAGTGTCAGCGATGTGATCTTGTCTTGGTTGCCCAAAAGGTCTATGCTAGTGTTTACAAAGGTGTTACCACAAGTCAGCTAGATGAATTGGCTGCTGAAACTGTAGCTGCCATGACTGCAAACCATCTTGATTATGCCCAACTGGCTACTAGAATAACTGTTTCCAATCTTCACAGAAATACCAAAAAATCATTTTCTAAGATGATAAAGAAAATGCATGGCCATGTTAATCAGTGGCCTGGCCTGGATGCTCCTTTGATTGCAGATGATATTTATGAGATCATTATGAAGAATGCTGCTCATTTTGACAGTGAGATCATTTATGATAGGGATTTTGATTATAATTACTTTGAATTTAAAACTCTTGAGAGGTCTTATCTTTTGAAAGACAATGAGGTTGTTGTTGAGAGGCCTCAGCATATGTTACTGAGATTTTATGTTGGAATTCATAAGAATGACATTGATTCAGCCATCCAAGCATACCATTTAATGTCTCTTCAAATGTTTGAAAAAACCTTCATGGCTAATTTGAAGAACCATCTCTTAAATTCAATAGCCTCTGAGACTAAGGTTCTTGGAGAAGCAAAGCCACGTAATTATGTGGATAAGTTGCTATCTCTGCAAGATTATGAAAAAACAATGAAGAGCTTCCAAACCTGTTTTTGGCACCTAAACTGCAGAACCAGTGGACATGGAGGGTTCCATCTTCTCATAGGTGAGAGTTCTCCTCCTGAGGCTGTTGAGGAAGTGGGAGCAATACTGATCACCTCAATTTCTCAATGGGGGAAGAGAGAAAGAGAAGCAAAAATAATGATCAAGATGAAAATGTTGTTGAGAGTGCTTGTGCTCCCAACACCCTCCATGGAAATCCAAAGCATGTTATTTAGGCAGACCACATCTGCTCACATCCACTCTTCATGAGGTTTCTCACTAGACGCATTGAATGCTCTAAGGTTGGAGTGCTAGATCAAATTGCAGTAGCTCAATTAGATCATCTTGTAGGGAAATATAGAGCATTGTCTACAAAATCAATTCCAATTGGATCTTTCTTAGACCTGGACCAATTCATGGTAGCTAACTGTGCCTTGCTGGATTTTCACAAAGAGGAAATGAATAAGATTTTCAGTGAGAGTCAAGACTTTTAGACAACATATGGTGCTTTGAGCAGTGGTATGTCATGGAGTGGATTACTTGGTATAATGATGATCTTGCAATATGGTGGTGATTCATTATAATCTTGGACAATGTTGGACAATGTTCATTGTTGGACAACATAAATGGTTGGGCAATGCCTATGGTTGGACAATGTTCAATGATGTTTGACAATGTTGAAGCAATATGGAGCAATTAGATAAAATGATACTCATTGGAATAGTGACTATGAGTGAATTGAAGTCACTGTCTTCATAAGGGAAAATGAGGGGGTATTTGTCTGACTCTTGTGATTTTTTTAATTCCATGCTCAGTGGTTTTTGTTGAGCAGTGATTCATAGTTTTAGTAGTGATAGTAGTTCTACTAGTTGATAGAGGTGGACTGTTTTTGCTTGATAGTGGTAGCCTGGTCTGTTAGTGACTGTCCTAGTTAGTGGTTTTGAATTTTCATCATCTATACCACTATGATCTCACTTTTAAGGAAGGCATAGTGTGTAATAACTTTGTCTTCACAGGGGGAGTGAATTTTTTGCATTCAAAGGCCCTTTGTTATTGTTTTCAAAGGGGGAGAACAACTAATGTTTTACATTTGCTGTGATTGCTTGGTGATGGAGCAAAAGGGTGCAAAGTTTTGTATGTTGACATCAATGCCAAAGGGGGAGTTTGTTGGCAGTGGCATGTAGTTTTTCATTGATGTCAAATTTTGATAGAGTATGATGTTATGTATGCCAAGGGTGTTTTGTACTTGTTCATGTCAAATTTTTGTTAATCAGGACATATGCCATTCATTACATAGTTCATGATGTAGTTCATTTATTGATGCAAAAGTTGGTACTAAAATTGATGATGGAGGAAGAGGTTCTTATCAATATTATGACACAAGTTTTCAAGGTGATTGGTGCACAAGTTCATTAGGTGTCGATTCATTGTTGGTGCACAAATGGTTTATATTGGTGTTGATACATAAGTGCTATTTGTTCTTCACCGGCGCAACATTTAGCATCAAGAGTATGTGTTAATCAACGGAGTTCATCAGGTGCAAGTTTAGTTGGTTGATCAAGGGGCATAGTATTTAACATTAAGAGTTTTACATGGTTTAGGGTTTAATCCTTAGGTAGCATGTTTGTTTTTAAAGCCCTAAATAATAGTCTTTGTGCAAAGTGTATATTAAAGTTTCTTTTTATATATTTGAAGTTGACTTATAATGACCGGTTCAAAGTTACTTAAGTGACTCATTAAGGGTTGCAGTTACATTAATGACCGGTCCCTACTCTTGGATGACACCGTGTGAACAGGTTGCAAACTCATATTTCTTTGCTTATACAAAGATCAAGGGTTAAGATTTAATTTGTATAAGGGTGAGTTTTGAAGATCTATGGTTTCTATTCAAATCTGCAATGGCTACTTCACAATGCTTTATTTTGATGAGTATTGAGAAGTTTAACAATCATTGGTTCATTTTTTGGTTTGCAGTTATGTGAATATGAACATATTAGTGTTTATTCTGATGGCGCCAAAAAAAGCTGAAGTTTATTATTCAAGTTTTTGAAAAGCTTTTTGAGATTCTGACGTGGAAGAGTGGAATAGATGGAAGAGCACGGTGAGAGGTTCTTATATGGAAAAGTGTGCGACAGCAGTATGTCTGTAGTTTTGGACTTCATGAAATATTGAAATCTACATTACCTTGTTGAGTGTTTTTTGGTGGCCGTATTAGTTCTCGATGAGTATATTGAAGATCTTGATAATGAGTGGTTGTTAGAATAATGCACAGATAGAGAGACTTGAACAACAGAATGAAAAGATTTGAATGTATTGGATCTTCAATGTATTGAATGTAGGAAGAATGGACAGTAAGAAAATGCAGATTGGTCAGTGCATATGAAGACAAAAGGTACATTGAGAAGATGAAGATTGTACAGTGTATGTGATTGAGATGTCTTAAATTGTTTTTAGTATTTGATGCAATGAATCTTTCATGTGAATCAATGTATTATGTTGGACAAATGATTGAAGAAGTGTGAGATGATCAAAACTCATATTATAATATTGAAAGGACTTGGTGAGTATGATTTTTATTTAGTCTCTTGATGGTTATATGACAGAGAGTTGTTTTTGAGAAGTTCTTTTGTATTCAATGTATGAAGTGCTCTGATTTGAAGGTGGATTGAAGTTGATGAGTGTGGGATGATGTTTCTTGATTAAAGCATGACAAGCAGAGTTGACAAAGATGACTCTAACCTTTTCAGTCAGATTGTGTATATGATGCTCTGTTTGATCTATGAATGGTAAGTGTGAGATTAAATCTAAGTATGATGACATTATGATGATATGAAAGAATACAGAGTTGTATGTTTTACCAGATTGATGTTAAAAGGCTGTAGTAAGTGAAAAATATATGGTGAAGTTTTAATTGTGCAGAGATTTGTAGTGAAATAGGGTAACCCCCTGTATTCTACTTTTCCTTGTATTTAAAGTCTGGAGTTGGTGCTTTGGTGTTTTTGGAGTTGGTGCTCTCGGTGGGTTGGTGCTCACTAAATGTAATCAGTATTGGAGATTTGTTAGTGAGACATATTGTGAGATAGCGAGTGAGGTTTGTTGTGTTGTCAGTGAGACACACAATTTGTATTTAGCAAAGTTTTGGCTAGTGAGGCCCAATAAAGCTTTTATTGAGAGTGGTTTTTTCACCCTTTTCAGGGTTTTTCCACTCATAAATTTGGTTTCTCTTTTATCTTGATGATGTGTTGTTTTTTATATGATTAAGTACTTCAAATTCTTATGTGAAATTGCAAATTGCACATCTTAATGTCTTTCATGAAATAAAATATCTTTGTTTTTTCAAGTGAGATTAGTTTATGAGATTGATTTTAATTTGGCCATTGATTCACCCCCTTCCTCTCAGTGGTCTAGTATTCCAACAAGTGGTATTAGAGCAGCAGGGTTCCCTACAAAAGTTTGATCAACTTGGGTTGATTATGGTGGTGGAGTACAATGGAAAAAAGCAAAAGAAATAAAGGAAAAAGGAATGCTTAGCAGAGTACTAAACAACAAATGCTACTTGAACCAAATATAGAGAATGATGGAGAAGCAGTTACAAACAATGATTCACAAATGAAAATGTATCCTATACCTAGAGCACCTCAATTTCAAGGAACCAATTTTATTCTTTGGAAACTAAGGATGGAGACTTATTTATCTTCCTTAGGTTTTGATGTGTGGATAGCAGTAGACTAAGGTTATTTAGTTTCTTCAACATCTTCCTCTACTATTGATGAGAAGAAGGCTCTTGAATTCAATGCTAGAGCCATGGATGCTATCTTTAGTGGTTTTCCAAATGAAATTATCACTAAAGTTATGTATTGTAAAGATGCAAAGGAGATTTAGGACAAACTAATTTATATGTATGAAAGTGATGAGTTGCTGAAAAAGAAATCCTTGCAAATTGATACAAGATGTGAGACATCTGAAAGTAAAGATGCTTTTGTTGATAAAGAAGAAGACTGCTCTATGAGGGATTATGAACAAGAGTTAGATGAAAATGAATGTGAATTTCATATTGAAGGTGAACTTGCTTGTGGTCTTGATAAGATTGAGAAACTCGGAGTGGAGAATCAAAAACTAAGGTTGCAGCTTCAAGAAGAAAAAGAGTCTAAAGTTAAGACACTTTCAGCTCTTCAATAAGTAGAGAAATTGATAATAGATTTGAAGGTTCAAGTTGCAAAAGGAAAGAAAATAGAAGAATCCAATAAACAACTTAAGGAAAAATTGACTGATTGTGAAAAGTATGAATCAAAGATAGTTTTTTTGAAAAGTGAATTAGGAAAAGCTTCTTCCAAGCTGCATAAGACACTTCAAGTTGGAAAGAGCACTGAATGCTTATTTGAGATGTTAAGCAAGCAAAATTATCATAAGGATACTACTAGATTAAGGTTTGAAGAAGGGAAATGTTCTAATGTCAGAAAAACTCCAAGGAAGAAGATAGATTTAAACTATCATTCTACTGCTCCTAATGCTGAAGACAAGAAGAAGACAAAAGAAGTTGCACCTGCACAAGTCAATGGGAACAAGTTTAGAAGATCTCTTCATTCAAGTCAACATCAAAAGTCTAGGTTTGATAATTCTTTTCATGGTTATTGTTATTCATGCTATGAGTTTGGTCATAGGGCAATGAACTGTTGGATGCACATAAGGAAAATGGGATGTACTAAAAACTCTCATGAATGGTTAAATGGTAGAAGCAAAGTTATTTGCTATAGTTGTTATGAGGTTGGATATAAAGCAATATTTTGTAGAAATCATCACAAGAAGCCAAGCATTAAGAAAGTGTGGAGAAGGAAACAAGAAAAAGAACTCAATCTTGTGCATACTACACAAGAGATATCCTTAGCTGCATAAAGAATAGCATAAATTGAGGGGGAGTTGTTTTTTTTCCTTGTATTATACAAACCCCCTTAGTTGATAGAAAAGAGGTCCCCTCAAGAAGAAAGTAAAGGAGTGTTTCATTACAAGTTTTTTGTTGATCTTTCAAGTGAAAGCAGGGTTGATGACTCAAGGTCTAGTTGGTACAGTCAAACTATTGGACAGTGTTCTTGGTTTTAAAGTTTGTGCCTATAGAGGAATATGACAATGTTAAATTTCAAAGAAATCCTAATAGAGAAATGGCAGGAGACCTCAAAGGACAATCATGGAGAATAAACATATTGCTCATTTCAAAGGGCCTGTCTATATTGCCAAAGTATAGAGAAAATACTCATAAGTATTATGGAATGCTCCAAATTCATGTGATGGTCTTACAAGTTGCTTGGTAACAGTTTGAGAAATGTTGCTTGAAGATAGTGATGTATGGATCAGTATCTTCACATGCTCTTCTCTTGTTTTAAAATGTACTTTTAGTTTAATGCTTTGGTAGATTTCAGGAGTCAATAGCTTACTGTCATCACAATGTTATCAGTTTGTGTTCATGACAGTCTATGAGGAGAATATGTTCATGACTTGTTGCAATCAAGTGAATTCTTGCAGATGCAAAATGGAGTGTGCACATGAGTCTTCCTTACTTTTGAAATTCTTGTCTTGTATTTTGTTCCATTCAAGTTTAAATCTATGATTCTTGGATACTAGTTTGAAGAAAATGTGTTGTAAGATTCTAACAAAGTACAAATTAGTGTTGAAATACTTGTAACCAAAAATTTGCTTATGATGGTGCTCTCTTTCATGTCAAAGGAGTCAAATTTCTGTTCAAGGCAGACTGCCCAAGCTCAATTATTATTCATATTTGATTCACACATGGACAGTAAAATCTTGGTTGATCAAGCTTTGAAAAATAAAATCTTTTCACTTATGTCAATATGGAGGAATAGTCACAACAAGAATGTGTGATGACAAGGTTCAATGACTTTGGTCAGGGTGTACACATTATTCTCTAAGTCTATAATTTTAAGGGCTTCAAAGAAAATGATCTTGAATTAAACATGAGAATAGATTCAAAATGAGAATAGTGTTCTACAAATGGATATGAACATTGCCTTGCAAATGAACATAAACCGTGTAACAATGATGTTGCAATCACAGTGATCTTGAGTATTTCTTATGGCAATTGCTTTCTCAATGCAGTTACTATGTCTACTGCTTCTAATCATGATGTTCTACAGTGATGGTGAGTATATTGAACAATGGATTGAAGTGACATCAAGTGATCAATTCTAAAAGTCAAGTTATGGATCTTGGATAACGTTTTCTCTATTTTCTTTCAATGATTCTTCTTACATGGAGTATCTATAGTGCACTTCTTGTCACTGATTCATGAGTGATTTGAATCATATCACATTGACAGTGGTTACTAATGTTGGTAAATTAGTATGGATGTATGCTCAAATATTTATCTTCACCATTTTTTTTACATGTTGATAGATTGGAAGTGTCATGTGGGTTGTACTGTGGAATATGAAGGATACACACTCATTGCACTAGTTTCAATGGAAGAATGTATTAGTTCATGATTTGTGCTGCATAATGGTTAGTGAATAATGTTCAGTGCTTTGGAAAATGGTGAAAATTTGCTTAATGAAAGTGCACAGTGTGTTAATGTTCAGTGATTTGGGTGTCAGTGGTCTTTGACATTATACATTTGCTAGTGTTTTTGCAACGCTTGGCTGTCATTCTTCCAACAAGTGTTGCAGGTTATGGTACTCAGTGTTGTATGTTTTAGTGGCTTTTGACTATTGATAGTGATATAGTGTCAGCACTGTGATCTTGTCTTTGTTGCCCAAAAGGTCTGTGCTAGTGTTTACAAAGGTGTTACCACAAGTCAGCTAGATGAATTGGCTGCTGAAACATCAGATACCATGACTGCAAACCATCCTAATTATTCCCAACTGGCTACTAGAATAACTATTTCCTATCTTCACAGAAATACCAAAAAATCATTTTCTGAGATGATAAAGCAAATACATGGTCATGTTAATCAGTGGCCTAGCCTGGATGCTCCTTTGTTTGCATATGATATTTATGAGATCATTATGAACAATGCTGCTCATTTGGACAGTGAGATGATTTATGACAGGGATTTTGATTATAATTACTTTGAATTTAAAACTCTTGAGAGGTCTTATCTTTTGAAAGACAATGGGGTTGTTGTCGAGAGGCCTCAACATATGTTAATGAGAGTTTCTATTGGAATTCATAAGAATGACATTGGTTCAACCATCCAAGCCTACCATTTAATGTCTCTTCAAATGTTTGAAAAAACCTTCATGGATAATTTGAATACCCATCTCCTAAATTCAGTAGCCTCTGAGACTAAGGTTCTTGGAGAAGCAAAGCCATGCAATTATGTGGATAAGTTGCTATCTCTGCAAGATTATGAGAAAAAAATGAAGAGCTGCCAAACCTGTTTCTGACACCTTAACTGAAGGACCAATGGACATGGAGGGTTCCATCTTCTCATAGGTGAGAGGTCTCTTCCTGAGGCTATTGAGGAAGTGGGAGCAGTACTGATCACATCAATTTCTCAATGGGGGAAGAGAGAAAGAGAAGCAGAAAAAATGATCAAGATGAAAATGTTGTTGAGAGTGTTTGTGCTCCCAACACCCTCCATGGAAATCCAAAGCATGTTATTCAGGCAGACCACATCTGCTCACATCCACTCTTCATGAGGTTTCTCAATGGACACATTGAACTCTCTAAGGTTGGAGTGCTAGATCAAACTACAGTAGCTCAATTAGATCATCTTGTAGGGAAGTACAGAGCATTGTCTACAAAATCAATTCCAATTGGATCTCTTCTAGACCTAGACCAATTCATGGTAGCTAACTGTGCCTTGCTGGATTTTCACAAAGAGGAAATGAATAAGATTTTCAGTGAGAGTCAAGACTTTCAAACAACATATGGTGCTTTGAGTAGTGGTATGTCACGGAGTGGATTACTTGGTATAATGATGATCTTGTAATATAGTGGTGATTCATTGCAATGTTGGACAATGTTCATTGTTGGACAACATAAATGGTTGTACAATGTTCAATGATTTTTGACAATGTTGAAGCAGTATGGAGCAGTTAGATAAAATGCCACTCATTGGAACAGTGACTGTGAGTGAATTGAAGTCATTGTCTTCATAAGGGAAAATGAGGGGGTATTTGTCTGACTCTTGTGATTTTTTTAATTGCATGGTCAGTGGTTTTTGTTGAGTAGTGGTTCTTGGTTTTAGTAGTGATAGTAGTTCTGCTAGTTGACAGAGGTGGATTGTTTTTGCTTGACAGTGGTAGCCTGGTCTGTTAGTGACTGTCCCAATTAGTGTTTTTGAATTTTCATCATCTATACCACTATGATCTCATTTTTAAGGAATGCATAGTGTGTAATAACTTTGTATTTACAGGGGGAGTGAATGTTTTGCATTCAAAGGCCCTTTTTCATTGTTGTCAAAGGGGGGAGCAACTAATGTTTTACTTTTGCTGTGATTGTTTGGTGATGGAGCAAAAGGGTGGAAAGTTTTGTATGTTGACATCAATGCCAAAGGGGGAGTTTGTTGGCAACAACATGTAGTTTTTCATTGATGTCAAAGTTTGATAGAGTATGATGTTATGTTGAGATGCCAAGGGTGTTTGGTATTTGTTCATGTCAAAGGTTTGTTAATCAGGACATATGCCATTCATTACATAGTTCATGATGTAGTTCATTTATTGATGCAAAAGTTGGTACTAAAATTGATGATGGTGGATGGTGCACAAGTTCATTAGGTGTCAATTCATTGTTGATGCACAAATGGTTTATATTGGTGTTGATGCATAAGTGATATTTGTTCTCCACTGACACAAAATTTAGCATCAAGAGTATGTGTTAATATGCAGAGTTCATCAGGTACAAGTTTAGTTGGTTGATCAAGGGGCACATTATTTAGCATTAAGTGTTTGACATGGTTTAGGGTTTAATCCTTAGGTAGCATGTTTGTTTTTAAAACCCTAAATAATAGTCTTTGTGCAAAGTGTATATTAAAGTTGATTTTTATATATTTTTAAGTTGACTTATAATCACCGGTTAAAAGTTACCTAAGTGACTCATTAAAGGTTGCAGTTACATTAATGATCGGACCTGTTGTGACCTATTTCACACATCGCCCCATTGCAAATGGGGACCCTCAGTGGTTTGTTGTTAGCGTTTAGCTTTGAGCGGCAATTTCATAAGCTCTATTGCTCAAGGGTTTCATGTTAGGGTTTGGAGTCATCACCAGAGCCAAGTTGAGAATCCAACCCTAAAACTATGCTTAAACATCATGGAAGTGCTTAGAAGGCCCGGTGGACGAGGATCACTTATGCTTTCGCTCAATTCTGACACTTCCTATTTTTTAGGGATTTTTGCTTTTTTGCTTTTTGCTTTTTTCATTTTTGGCACTTTTGGAACAATCCGAGATTTACTATTTTTTAGAAAGTTGCTTTTTTGCTTTTTCTATTTTTAGTAATTTTCTATTTTTAGAAAGTGCTAGGTCCCATTGGTAGTAAAGTCAAAATTTCCACTTTTAGAATTGAAAAGCATGCAAAAATCAAGCAAAAAATCTAAAAAATTTGAAAAAATCATGAGAAAGCAATAAAAAATCAATTGAAAAGCATGCAAAAAGTATGGAAAATCAAGTGAAAATCGCACTTCCAAGGGAAAAATCAATTAAAAATCAAGTAAAAAGCAAGAAGATCATGGTGACTAACATGAAATTCGCCTAAGTTTGAAGAAGTGTGCCCATGAGAAAATCCAGTTGAACTTTGGAAAAATCTATTCAAAATTCGTCCATCAAGGTGAAATCCACTTAGAAAAGATCCAGTTGAAATTCGCCCAAGTTCAAGAGTGAAATCTAGTTTAACAAGGAGGAATTCAAGTTGAGCAAATATATCTAAAAGTTGAAATTCAACTAGAAATTCAAAAATTCGCTAAGGCAAATGAAAAATCCAATTAAGACTTAAGGAATTCCATGATGAAGTTGAAATCCACTTGAAATGATCAAAATTCCAGTTAAGGGGCATATTTCCAAGGAGAAGTTCAAAAAGTTGACTAAGGCATAAACTCACCTTGGGAGAAAAGACAAAAATCCAGTTCCAAAGTGAATAATTCCACCTAGGGGTAGATTTTTTTTCCTAGACAAATGAAAATAAAATAACTTAAGTTTTTATTATGAAAACTTCACAAGCAAGCAAAAGGTGGCGCCCATGAAAAATCAAAAAGAGGATAAGATCGCTTTTTTTGTTTTTGAAACAAAGCAACCAATTAGAGGAGAGGTCGACCTAGGTAAATAAGGCAAGTCTTTTTTATAAAAGGGGTCACTTTGGGGTTATTTTTCATTATTTATAGGTTGAAGTTTCTTTCAGCAAGTTCTATTACAGTGATTGGCGTCCTTCCTCAACATTTTTCTTTGCATAAGCTGCAAGTTAGATCAATTCCAGAGCAAAAGGTTGAAATTTTTCTTCAATTTCCAGATTTATCAAGTAGTTGCAAGGTCATTAGTGGTGAAATTGAAGAAGAAAAAAAGAATTTTAATCTTGAATTCACAGAAAAACTTTAGTTTCCAGCTCTAAAATTCCAGTAAATTATTTTAAAAATTCTTTGAATGTTCTTAAAAGATAATAAGGGTTGCTGAGGAAATTTCATTTTGTTTGAATTTATTTTCTAGTCAACCTTTACAATCGAATTCTATTATTTTTTAATTAATTTATTTAAATACTCTCCAGCCATAAAATTGCAAGCACAATGCCTTTTTTGCAATTTGAGAATATTTTCTAACTTCGAGCTTTGTCTAGGTGCAATGTTTGCCACAAAGAACGTAGGAGGTGGGGTTAGAAAGAGTCAAGTAAGAGAGGTTCTCAAGGAGTTCTATCCAAAATCCCAACTGTCATCAAAATGGAAGAAAGTAGCAAACACTAACTTCGAGCAATTCAACATAATTCAACACAAGAAAAGGATGTTTGGCACTCAACATGAAATGCCCACGCATATTGCAGCCAACATGGTTAAATGCAGACTTCACCAAGCAACTGGTTTTCCACCTATAGTTCAGTGTAGTGAGTTGATAGTTGAATGTGCCAGAAGATATAATCCACAAACAAGATCCATCAAAGCATCTAACGGGATTACATTAGCGTACTTCACTGAAGATTTAGTCAAAGAAATGTTCGGTATTCCTCGTCGTCACAAAATTCTAAACAAAACCCAAAAAGAGTCACAAACCATGTTTGATCAGGCAAAAGAATCTTGTATGGATATAATTAATTCCAACTAGGTCAAGGAACTGAAGAGGCATCGTTCTAAGCTACCCAAGAGACTGATTTGCACTGATTTCAAGGAAGAATACAGTGCCATGATTCACATGTTGGATAGGATTATGGGTACTCCTCAGGGGGAGTTCTTTGAAGTATGGATGTTCTCATACATGGAGGAGATTGTATTAGAAATGGAAACAATAAATTGGGCCAAACTAATAAGTGACAACATTGATTTCCAGTTAAGAAACTTGGAGAAGACCAAAACTTTCTACATGATTTCCTACATAGTCTACATCCTGGCCCGGTTTACTAAGTATAGATGACTAATTTGCAAAGGAGAAGTAGGACTTCAAAATAACCAATTCAAATCACATGATTGTTACCCACAGCTACAGTTGCACTACAAGGACAATTACAAAATAACTAATGATTCCTTTCTCATGTATGTCACTCGATTGCTTCAAGGTGGAATCCAAAAGAGGTTGTCTAAGGAGGCTATGGTGTTGCTTGAAAAATTTGGATCTTGGTTCATTCAATTTCCAACTTTTATATATTTAAGGGTCCATGGATTCATAGATGCTCCATATAAACTCCCATGATATCCAACATATAAGATAATTATGCTTGAAGTTGCAATACAGTTGGCACATGTGGATTCCATTCAAGAGAAAACGAACAAACAAGGAGTGAGTTTTCCTATTGTGATTGCGAAAATGTTAGAAGTCTTCCCCTCATTGCAATCAGCTAAGACAACAAGATCAAAATTACAATTTTATAAGTTAATTACTTATAAACCAAGGTCAGATTATGATCCATACTTGAGAATTCATGGGAAGAACTCCCTTCATGTTATGCAAATAGAAGACTAGTGGTCTAACTTGGTGGACGAATATGGAGTTAGAAAAAAGATGTGGTCCAAAATTCTACTAGACCTTGTGAAGAAGTGTGACTTATTCCCTATTCCTGACCAGGTAAAGGACAATGGAGAATATCATGTGCATCCTCAATTTGAACAAGAAAAGAACAAGCCTATCCTATTGCCCAACTGGACACAACCTGAGTTGACAGATTTGAATGTATTGATGAAGGATATTTTAGCTAATTCCAAGGAATGGGTAGATCACCAAATCAGCAGACTAAGAAAAGGAGTCTCCCTTACCTACACCACGCTATGCAAAGAAGAAAGTCAGGGAGAAGTGATTGAAGAAGGCCATGATGAACTTCTGGGACCAAGCAAGAGGAAGGCAACAATTGAAGATCTTCAAGCACGGGAAAAGGAAACACCAAGTGAAAAATCAGAGAGTAAGAAGAAAAAGGTCAGTGAAATCCCATCATCTTCAAGTACACTATCCATCAGAGTAGTGGAAGAGGCGTCTATGGCTGAATATGAATTAGACCTTGAACAAGAAGCTGAATTTCAAGAGATAGAGAAAACTTTCACAGAGTGTTTAGAAGGAGGAGATACACTTATGATTAAGGGCATGGGAGACACTGAGATCCTAGAAAACAATGAGGAATTGGGCGATGAGGTAATTTCTGCCCTGAAAGGGATTTATGATGATGTTCAATTGGAAGATGTGATGGAATTGTCCACTATACTAGATTGGTTGGATGAAAGTTTGATAAAGAAACCCAAACCACTAGATGAAATTCAACCAATTGAAAGTATGCAGGACTTCTTAGAAAAGATTGGTAAAGCTAAGACACTGAAGAAGCCTAAAAAGTACTCTCAGATTATTAGAAATGGTACAGGATCTAGGATTTTACAAGTTGTAGTCCCAAAGATTGACAAGCCTAGAGATCAGATTACTCCTATGGATTATGAGGTTACAACATTGGACATTGGACCAACCATGATAGAACAAGACTTTCATGAGGTAGCAGATACTTAAAAGTCCATCAAGGAGAAGTTTGACAAAACAAAGGAGAAGAAGGAAAGACTAGAGGTAGAAAATTTAAGATTGATAGAGTTCATTCAGCAAATAATAGCCCCCTTGTGCCAAGAAGGTGAAGCTTTTATTCCACCATTTTCCCTTCCTTAGGAATCTGTGGAAAACCTTGAGGCAATGAGAATTACAAGCCAAGCAACTAGAAGATGGGTCAGTAATATCTCAAAGAAAATGGAGCAGTTCTTAGATAAATGTGCTCAAACTTATGACATATCATTTTTGCTTATGTCTACGTGACTAAGATTTGCTAGATTGAAGATAATTGGGAGGATTTCAAATACATAGAGGGAAAGGTGATACCTCGTTTGAAGGCTTTGAAGGAAGTATCCCTGCAAGTGTTGATCTAAGAAGGTGTTATTGATGAAGGAGCCTCATATGATTTCAGTAGATGGTACCATTCTTTGTTGGCAAATACAAATATATATGATGGAATGAAAGAAGAGTGTCTTGTTATGCAGAATTCTCTTGGAAAAATACAGCTTTAAATCCTCACCTCTCTTGAAGGATTAACAGGGCAGGAGACTCATGATACAAGTGGCTTGGATTTGGAAGGTTTGAAAGAAAGTGTGCTGAGTATTTACTTCAAAGAAATGTAGATTATCAAAGAGAACCAGCTAGATGATATGTCTTCCCTCTTGACCTTTATGGATAACTTTCAAAAGCAAGAAGGTAGATGGGAGAATACTTTCACTCAGTGCGTTGAAACCTTGGACATAATGGGAGTGCAGTTGGATACTATACCAAACATATCAATGGAGGATTTCGACTTGGTGATAACAAAGTTTCTTGCATTTGCAGCCAGAGAGCAAGCCAAGGGGAATTGCATTTTGGATTCTCACTTGCTTGATTAGTTTGCAGGGTGTCATTGTTTTCCACACTCCAAGTGGCTCGTCCTACTTGTGCCATGCGTCCATGAAGTTAGTTATGCTTTTTAGGGTTAGGGTTTCTTGAAATAATCTTGGCTATTTGATCTCAAATCAATCTAGGTCGTTGCTTTGTAGTTGGGGTGCCTATATAAACCCCACTCATTTCATTTATTTGAGAGAGAGACATATGAAATTGTTGTTGAAGACTACTGTGAGAATAAAGTTCATATTGCATGAGTTGCTTTGAATCTATTTATTGTCAAGTAGTTGCATGGTTCCATATTTATCTTCCATTTAGAATAAATTAAATTAGTATTTGAATTGAATGCAAGTTAAATGAATGACATATTGATAGTATAGATTGGTGGAAATTTCGCTCATACTTTCTTTGGATGGATGATTTCCTTTCAATGTGTAAAGTTAGACTAAGCTAGTAATGTGGATGCTTCAATTGTTTACTTTGAATAATATTGTTCTCTTGATGGTATTGTTCTTGGTGAAGAGATCTTAAGCATAAATCCTAGAAGATTGCACTTGCTTTGTGTAGTTGTCGTTTCTTCTATGGTGAAACAAAGTCTTGTTCCTAAGTTTCACTTAATCTTACCATCTCTTTATTTCATAGGCCTAGTATAGGACTTCTAAACCCTCATCCCTTTTTTCCTTTTTTAAAAAAAAATCTCAAAACCCCAAAAAATAATAGAGCATTCAATGCTAAATCAATTTAAATCCTTACTTTTGAGTAATTTTCTATCAAAGGTCCCTTTGTGATACCAACATATCACATCATCCATTGAGCTTATCCACCCCCAATTGATGAAACATTGGAATTTCTGTATGATCTTTCTTGCAATCTTTGCATATGAGGTAGATTTTCAAGAGAGGATAGTGCGTCTTTGGACTCTTTATTCTAGAGTGTTTGGTGTGTCATAAAACATGCATCAACAGGTCCCAACTCTTCGATGACACTGTGTGAATAGGTTGCAAACTCATATTTCTTTGCTTATACAAAGATCAAGGGTTAAGATTTAATTTGTATAATGGCAGGTTTAGAAGATCTATGGTTTCTATTCAAATCTGGCAACGACTACTTCACAATGCTTTATTTTGACGGGTATTGAGAAGTCTAACAATCATTGGTTCAGTTTTTGGTTTGCAGTTATGTGAATATGAACAAATTAGTGTTTATTCTGATGGCGCCAAAAAAGCTAAAAAAAGCTGAAGTTTATTATTCAAGTTTTTGAAAATCTTTTTGAGATTCTAATGTGGAAGAGTGGAAGAGATGGAAGAGCATGGTGAGAGGTTCTTCTATGGAAAAGTGTGTGACAATAGTATGTCTGTAGTTTTGGACTTCATGAAATATTGAAATCTACATTACCTTGTTGAGTGGTTTTTGGTGGTAGTATTAGTTCTATATGAGTATATTGAAGATCTTGATAATGAGTGGTTGTTAGAATAATGCACAGATAGAGAGACTTGAACAACATAATGAAAAGATTTGAATGTATTGGATCTTCAATGTATTGAATGCAGGAAGAATGGACAGTAAGAAAATGCAGATTGGTCAGTGCATATGAAGACAAAAGGTACAGTGAGAAGATGAAGATTGTACAGTATATGTGATTGAGATGTCTTAAACTGTTTTTAGTATTTGAAGCAATGAATCTTTCATGTGAATCAATGTATTATGCTGGACAAATGATTGAAGAAGTGTGAGATGATCAAAACTCATATTATAATATTGAAAGGACTTGGTGAGTATAATTTTTATTTAGTCTCTTGATGGTTATATGACAGAGAGTGGTTTTTGAGAAGTTCTTTTATATTCAATGTATGAAGTGCTCTGATTTGAAGGTGGATTGAAGTTGATGAGTTTGGGATGATGTTTCTTGATTAAAGCATGACAAGCAGAGATGAAAAAGATGACTGTAACCTTTTCAGGCAGATTGTGTATATGATGCGTTGTTTGATCTATGAATGGTAAGTGTGAGATTAAATTTGAGTATGGTGACATTATGATGATATGCAAGAATACAAAGCTGTATGTTTTACCAGATTGATGTTAAAAGGCTGTAGTAAGTGAAAAATCTATGGTGAAGTTTTAATTGTGCAAAGATTTGAAGTGAAATAGGGTAACCCCCTATATTATACTTTTCTTTGTATTCAAAGTATGGAGTTGGTGCTTTGAAGGAGAGTTGGTGCTCTCAGTGGGTTGGTGCTCACTAAATGTAATCAGGATTGGAGATTTGTCAGTGAGACATATTGTGAGATAACGAGTGAAGTTTTTTGTGTTTTCAGTGAGACACACAATTTGTATTCAACAAAGTTTTGGCTAGTGAGGCCTAATAAAGCTTTTATTGAGAGTGGTTTTTTCACCCTTTTTAGGGTTTTTCCACTCATAAATTTGGTGTCTCTTTTATCTTGATGATGTGTTGTTTTGTATATGATTCAGGACTTCATATTCTTATGTGATATTGTAAATTGCACATCTTAATGTCTTTCATGAAATACAATATCTTTGGTTTATCAAGTGAGATAAGTTTATGAGATTGATATTAATTTGACCATTGATTCACCTCCTTCTCCCCCCCTCTCAGTCAACATACATATTTTGAATAAAATTGGTATAACTATTGCATTAGATTGCACACGTATTAATTTTTTTGTCAAATCAGTTGTTGATTGGACCATTGGAGTGTTTGTCCTTTCTTTTTTATGATGCTTGCAACTACATTCCTCATCTTTAGTTCTAACATTGTTATTATTATAACTATGAAGTCTAATTTAAAACATGTGGAAAGAAATGCAATGTCTATCCTATGTATTACCTTGTTATAAAGTGCCTTGAAATTTAGCTCAACTTTGCTAGAGAATGACCTATGTTTTATGAAGTCTAGCTAAATTTTGCACAAGAACATAAACTTTGTGTTAATTGTTTATTTTCTGTTATGAATGTGTTGCTGGAATTTTTGTAACTATTTGATCAAGTTTTAATATTTTGCATAATCTCTTCTCAAGATTGACGTAGGAAATTGCTTCCGCTACTTTAATTTTCTTACATAAAGGAGAGTGAATTATAGCATGAATGATTGGTAATAACAACTAGAAACTACTCAAAATGTTTGAAGAACAAACCTAAAACTCATGGACCATCGACTATTACACTAGAAACCTACAAAAACATTCAACTTGCTAACTTTTCCACTAAATGAACATTTTCTATCCTTTTTAATTAATACAAAATTAATTTTCTTCCTAACAAAATTCATTCAATCCAATCACATATTTAAATTCTAACACTTTGAAACAAAAATAAAGAAAATACAAAAAAAAATTAAAAATAATTAAATTTCCATTATTTTCACACATTACTGGTGAATTCAAAAACAAATTAATCTATTATTATTATGATAATTAAATTTTCCCGTGATATCAAAAATGAAAAAGACATAATACCAAACTAAATGTTGCATGATAATTTTTCTCCCAACTTCCACACATTTGTTTTGCGTGTGAAAAGAGTCATTGAGTTGACCAGAGTAGAGTTATGTTGAAGAACTATCATGATTGTTACAGCGTAGACTTTGGTATACAAGTGGCCGGCAAAAACAGAAGACTTTTGACTTGAAAGATGATAATGAAACCAGCTGTATATCCCATTGTTTTTTTTTAACACTCCCTGACTGTGTTACAACGTAGACTTTTGACTTGAAAGATTTTGTGGTTGTGAGCTAAGATGTTAATTGATTGTTACAGCCTAAACTTTGCTATACAAGTGGCCGGCAAAAACAAAAGACTCTTGACTTAAAAGACTTTTATTAGATGTGGTCATGTTCACCAAAATATTTATGTGGGGTAAAATGCAGTTGAGAAATCTCGTAGCAACTAAGCACTGAATTTTGGTACTATGATTGTAGACTTTTCTTTAGTATCTAGACCCACAAATGTAAGTCTTCTCTGGTAAGTTCTCACACGCTAAAGAAAAGTCTGAAAAATTAGTTTTTCTTTCAGACTCTGGAAAATTAGTGTGTAAGTAATGACTTTGCTCGCATGCAAAACAAAAGTGTGGAAAATGGGAGGAATGTGTGGAACCTAGCCTAATTACTATTTAACCAATTTTTATCAGAATATTTGAATATTATTTATAATTTTCTAAGTTTTGGACTACAAGTTAAAAGATCCAATCAATTATAGATTGGTGGAAGCGCACTAAATAAGCATTCTATATATAAATATTGTAGGTAATATATTTATTTTACCATTAAGTGCACCGAGTGATATTCGGCATAGTAGATGACTACCTATATTTTCTTGGGCTTGAGGCTTGGGCCCAAAATTTATTATTGTTGTGTGGCTTGATAGAATTTATATGTATTTGATTTCAAAATAATTTTAAATTTTTTTATGAAGTGAAAATTATATTGCTACCTAGAGGAGTTGTGGTTCTCTTGTATGTGCTCTATGATATACATTAATGATTGCATGAATAAAATTATTACTAAAACTAGAAATTAAAATGAGATCTAAAGTATACATTTGATAAGATACTACCTTTTTTTTCAATCTTTATAAATTATTGGTTTAGATTCAATTTGTATAAAGCCAATTTTAAAATTCAAAATTAATACACAAAGTGTTCTATTTTTTGCCAAGTGTTTTTTATCAAGTTTGTAGTATGTATTTTTTGTTCAATCATAAGCTACTTTTGTATTGAATAAAAAATGTTGTAAGCAATGTCCTTTTTTTTGTTATATTTTGTTTTGTTTTACTTCAATAAATAATGAGGTGATATAGTATATTGCAAGTTCATTTTCATTATATACATATAGCTTCAACAAGTTTAATTTTTGTTATGAGAAAAATATTTAACTATCAATAATTTTTGTACCATAATAGTGTTAGAATTGTGAAAAACACAAGCCACATGATCAAACAATGAACAAATATACCTTCCACACAAGAGATCTGCAAATAATATATTCTATATTCCTCAACAAGAAAAATATATAGAATGAACCTCAAGAATCTTTAAGGAAAACAAGAGTCCTCAAACCAAAGAGTTCGAGAGTACAAAAGAGGTGAAAAACTCAAAGAGATAATACAATGAGGGTTAAGTGCTATATAGGAGCAACCCTAAATGGTAAAGGGACTAGATCAAGGCAAGTGTCAACATCACATGCGATGAGACATAATGATCTAATAATAGATCACTTTAGTTAACATAGAAAAGCACTTAGTTAACTAAATACAAAACTCCTAAGTTTAGCTTAAGTGTATGAAAATAAATTAGACTAATAATTAATTAAAGGTTAATTAATTATCTACTAATGCATGATTACTCTAACACCCCCTTAATATGAACTTAGGGAGTAGCTAAAAACCCTAAAAAGAGAATGCATGATGGGTCTCAAAAAACAAGGCCCAGTGAGGTACCCATGTACAAACAAAATATCTCTCAAAACTGGAGAAATGGAGAAAAACACATGGGAGAAAAATCCTCTCCAATATAGAGAAAGGTGAATGAAGGACTGAAACAACCTCCAAATCAAGGTGTGAAGGACTGAGAAGCCTCCAACCAAACAAATGTACTAAAAAAGAGAGGAACATGCAAAACATTGTTGAAGCATGAAGCTATAGGTTGTTGTTGAATAATGACCGATATAGTGCTGAAATGAAGAACCTTTTGAAATAGGAATGCAAGAGTGTCCATATGGTAAGTAATCCATCTCACTGGAATGCATGTAACCAATCATTGATGAATGTTGTACATATGAAAGTACATAGGAACAAGAACTAGATATGTAGATCACTCAAACTATGAAACCAAGGAAGCATTAGCACCAACAATAGAAAACCCCCCATAATGCTGAAAAGGGAGATCCAAGATAGGTACACTAAAACTGTGAAATGAAGGAGTGCATGTAGGAGAAAAAACTTGCAAATAAAAGGGAGTGCAAACTAAGGCACACACACATGAGGCAAGAATCATTGGGATTCACTACTATCATGGAAGGGACACTCACTTGATAAAGGTGTGATGGAAAAATAGAGGAAAACATCAACCCCCCCATGGTGACAGGTTGTTGTAAGGTCCTAACACTTTAGTTTAAAATATGTCAGTTATGTCCGCCAATAGTGTCCAAAGGCTATATGCAATAGGGGATATTTTCTCCATCTCTCTTAGTAATATTTTCTAAATTTTTGAAATGAATAAAAATAGAAATTAAACTAGAAAACACAAAATTGTTAAAGATAGAAAGCATTCAAATTCCTATTCCATAAAGCATGTAAATTATCTAAGAATCAACACTTGTAGTTAAACTATGAAATTCAAATAAAGGCGACTAACTACTAACAATTAACTAGTAACTGAAAGTACTCTTAATAGCTTGTAATTAACATGAGTGGGTGCTCCAAAATTTCCAAGTAAATAAAATTTAATGATCATTAACTTAAAACTATGACCTATAGGAACATATAACAAAGCTCAACAAAAAGTAACGTTTATCTAAATGTAACATGCACAAAATGGCTCAATAACAACATTTGACAATAAAATACTTATCTATTCTATGAGATCCCTCGAGTGGATAGCTCTCAAGCATTCTTATGATTTTAACTCAAATCACATGTGGAACTTTTACAACTTCAAGGTAATCCATTCATAACACTTCCATTACTCAGAACAAAATTACTCAGAATAAGACTGGCAATACTTATTTATTGATATCATAAAAGTGTAGCAACACATATAACATAGCTTAATAGTATTCATAATATATCATAACAATGTATCCTTGTTTGGGATCATTGGCTGATTAAATTCTTTGCTTCTTCTTTTGCTGGTCCTAAGAATCCTCCCTTTAAATTTTAGCTTATGTGGCTTCGGGATTCTTCGCTGCATGATTTAGTGGCTAAGTGGTGGAGAGAGGGTGGCCCTGCTTATGGCACAACAATGTTTTTCTTTGTGAAGAAACTTCAATATGTCAAATATCACCTTAAGAGATGGAATATGTACTATTTTGATAACCTTCAGTCCAGGAAGAATACTCTTGACCATCTTGCAGTGATTACTCGCCAAATTCAGGATTCTAGATTGTCATATACTCTTAGAAAAGTTGAATCTCAAGCCATGTGAGATGTGGAGGAATGTGAACTTTGGGAGGATATCTATTGGAAATAGAAGGCTCGGATTGACTGGTTGCAAGAAGGGGATAGGAATATTGCCTTCTTTCATCATTTCGTTTAGGCTCGTCGTAATAAGGGGTATATCTCCTCTCTTGTTACCTCTGAAGGGCTTCAACTCTCTTCTCTATCGGCTATGACTCATGATGCTCATCAATTTTATTCTACTCTTTTTGTTGAAGATTCCCCTCCTAGTGTTGTTGAGGAGGATTTGATCCTTTCCTGCATTCCCTCTCTTGTCACTGATGTAATGAATGATTCTCTCATTCACCCTATTATGCTACCTAAGTTAGAAGAGGTTGTTTCTGGGATGAACAAAGGTAAGGCTCCGGGCCTAGATGGCTTTCCTGTTGAATTTTTTCAGGAGTTTTGGGATATTATTAATGTAGATCTTTTGGAGGTTGTTAGAGAATCTCTATGTAATAAGCAAATGCTTCGAGCCTTGAATTCTACATTCTTGATCCTCATTCCTAAAAAGGAAGGTGCAAACAAACTTGAATTTTTTTGGCCTATTGCTCTTTGTAATGTGGTGTATAAGATTACCACTAAATTGATTGCAGAGAGGCTCAAAGCTTGTCTTCCTATGGTGATCTCTGAGGAACAAGGGGGTTTTGTGGCTAGTAAATAGATTTTGGATGGGGTGGTAGTTTCTTATGAGGTTATTCATTGTATGGCCACTTCAAAGGAGAGATCTATGTTCATTAAATTGGACATGGCCAAGGCCTACGACAAAGTCAAATGGAGTTTTCTTTAGAGAATTCTCTTAGCCTTTGTTTTTAGTGTTGAATGGGTGAGTTGGACTATGAGTTGTGTTACTTCTACTTCTTTTTCTGTTATTGTGAATGGAGAACCTTCTGAGCCTTTTGGTGCTTCCAAAGGCCTTCGCCAAGGGGATCCTCTTTCCCCTTACCTATTTATTATTTTGGCTGAGGGGCTGGTTCATCTTCTAAAATTTCATGTTGCTCAGGGCTTGATTTATGGGTGGCAATGGGGCAATGGCTTGCCTCAACTCTCACATCTCCAATTTGTGGATGACACGACTCTTATGGGATTGGCTCATCTTCGAGAAGTTGAGTCCTTTAGGCATGCCTTAGATGTTTACCTTGCAGCTTCAAGACAAAAAGTTAGTGAGCATAAATCCTCCATTTTCTTCTTCAACACCCCTCAGGTCATTCAGAGGCGTATTGCTAAAATTCTTCAGTTCTAGATTGGGTCCCTTCCCTTTGTTTATTTGGGCATTCCTCTTACTGTTGGTAGACATCCCCGATCCTCTCGGTAGATTTTTATTGACAAGCTACGTCAAAAGGTTAATCATAATTGGACTCACCGCCGGTTATCTACTGCTGCTTGTTTGAGTCTTTTAAAGTCGGTTATTCAAGCCCTTCCTATATACAGGTGTTTTGTTTAGGCTACTCCCATGTATTTTCTTCAAGAATTTGATGTCCTCTCTCATCAAATTCTTTGGAGTGGGAATTTATCAACTGCTAAATGGAGCCTTGTTAAGTGGGAAACTATGTGCAAACATAAGAATGAAGGAGGCCTTGGCCTACATTCTACCATTCTAAATGAGAAAGTTCTTGTTGCAAAGTTATATTGGTGCTGGTGTACTAGTCAGAACCAACTTTGGGCCTGTATTCTCATGCTCAAATATCTTCTAGGTGTTAATGTCTGTGATGTTCCCCGTTTCCCTTTGGAGGGAAGAGGTTCTATGATCTGGAATACTTTGAAACTTGGAGCTCAGTTGGTTAAGGATGGTCTCTTTTGGATTTGTCATATGGGATCTTGAGCTCTTTTTTGGCTGTATTCTTGGGATGGTCATACTTCTATCCTTTCTACTCATCCCCACCTTCAGGCCCTTTATGATATCTTTATTGTTGCTAGCTAGGACACTGTTAACCATTATAAGATTGCCCATAACTATGGGATAGTTGTTCATTTTTTTTGGAAACATCCTTCTGACTGGCCTCAAGGAGGGTCCGACGCAGATAGGCAAGAGCTGGCTTAGATTCTAGAGGCTCAGGAGTGTACTACCTTGGCTAGGAATGATGTTTTGGCTTGGGAAAGCAGTGATTTGTTTGGAAAATTCTTTGTTTCTGCTAGTTATGTTAAGTTGGTGCGGCGTAATTTTGGGGACATTCAAGTTCCTTGGTGGAAACAAGTTTGGGACATTCAAGTTCTCATGGCCCAAGTTCAATTTTTTCATGTGGGTGGTTGTTCACAATCAGTGTCTTACCTAGGATAACTTATGTAAGCGTGGCTTCCAAGGCCTCTCGATGTGCATGTTGTGTCGTAGTAGTGAAGAAACTGTCTCTTGTCTCTTTTTCCAATGCTCCTTCACTAGACATATTTCTCCCTATTGGTGGGATTTGTGGAATCAAGCTTGTTGGCATGTCTCTTCTTTGGCCGAGTTCTTTGCTCGATGGGGCAAGGCTCCTGTCATGACTTCTTTCCTTCATGTTACTTGGACTCTTTGCCCGTCTTTTATTATTTGGAATATCAGGCTAGAGAGGAATCATTAGATCTTTCAAGATGTGTTGATGGGGTCTCACCACTTGTGGTGGAAAATTCTCCATTTTGTGAGAGAAACAGTTTCAGCTAAATGTGACTTGTTGGAGGTTGTGGATCTCGGTGATGTTCTTTTCTATAACCGTCTCCATTTTCCTCCTCCACAGGGCTAGCTTATGAGAAATAGATGCAGAAACCCTCTTCAGAAGATAAATAGGGCGGGGAGGTGGAGTCCTCCTCCGCAGGGTTTTCTTAAAATCAACACGGATGGGTCTTCTCGGGGAAACCCAGGTCATGCAGGTATTGGTGGAGTTGGTAGAGATAGCTTGGGGAATGTTCAGTTTATGTTTTTAGTTTATAAAGGGAATCATACTAACAATTTGATGGAGGCCTTTGCTATTTTGTATGTTGTGAGCGTGCTTGTGCTCTTGGATGGAGTAGGCTCATTTGTGAATTTGATTCGCATGTGGTGGTGCATCTATTGAATCAGCAACATTCTGAGGATGTTAGTTGGAAGTTAGGTTTGGTTGTTAACCATATTCTTAATTTGTGTGCTTCTTTGGACTTTGTTACCTTCACCCATATCTCTAGGGGTGGAATGGAGTTGCAGATTGTCTGGCCAAATGGGCTTCTAATCACTTGGATCATTGGAATATTGTGGATAAGGGTCAATTACCTCTGGGTTTGTCTCAACAGTTAGACCCCTTAGTGGAAATTGATAGGTTTGTTTGATTCCCATGCTCTGTACTTCTTCTTGTTTGAATAAATTTTAACCCCTCTTTTATTTTCAACAATGTATCCTTGTTTTGGTAGTTACACATATATTGTACTACTACAAAATCCTAATTTCTAGATGGCGGGAGAATACCATTGAAAATGTCTTAAAAAAATTTACAACTAACTGATGTTCATGAAATAAAACATAATAAAGGATTTGAGTGGAGCTGTAAAGTCTTTAATATAAATTAACAAAATGCTTTAAAAGAGGTCATTCCACTATGCACACCTAAATTTCTGGCACCCAAACTTCTGGCACTCTAACTTCAACCGCTTGAAGTCCATTCTATTCATTGACATGCATAAGTCCTACACAATTACTTAAAGTCTATACCATTATATCAACATTAGTTAGCTAATTCCAATCAATTTGAGAAATAAAGATTTATACATCATTTTATAAAAAGTGGACAATTATTGCTTCTAAAAATAAACATATTGGCATGGCTGAGGTGGTTGGAAAGAACAAAGAAGGGTATTTAGCTTATCATAAAAATGAGGCCGTTTATACCTCATCACATGACACTTTATATGATAATGTGAGTACAAAAGGTACAACAAGATGTGCAAAATGCCCAAAAAATATACACTAGAATGGCACTTTATGTCAGTACATCTACAAACGAAAATGTGCATGAAAAAGATGTTTACAATACCCAAATAGGACAAAGTACTAAAAATACATATAGAACAACCAAAAATGAGTTATTCCACACAAACAAGAAGTTTCTAGGAGTTGAAGTGTCCAAGTAATTCAACAGTGTGCGAAAACACAAAAACTAAATAAAATATACTTGGAAAGAAATATGGAAAAAGTGCATGGATGGCTATGAAGAGCTCTAAAATATGGTTCCAACGCCATTGGAATCATAAAAAACAGAGAAAATGGTCAAAATTTATGAGCTCGGGATTGAAAATAACACCTCTAACTTCAATAGGCTATAGAATGCACTAGCAATAAAGTCAAATAATCAGACTCATGCCACTGAAAATTTTGCAGAACTAGCTTTTCAATATCTCGTTCTCCAAAATTTGATATTGTACGCCCAAGTTATGACCAAAAGAAAAAAAGAGCTCCTTTAGGACCAAAGAGGGGTCAAAGGGGGCCATGCAAGTCATCTGTATTAATGATGTCATGTTGACATCTGTAGGTATTCAGTGAATATTCCTTGTGTTGCCAAGAAAAACCTATCGGTTGGAAAACCAAATCATCAGTATATGCCAAAAAATACTCCTTTTTCCTGAAAAAGGAATTCGTTGCTGAAAAAAGTTACCACAAAACCTCGACCAGAAAGTCATCACCAGTAAAAAAATGGGGTTGCCGAGAAATATTTTCCACTACCAGAAAGGCAAAAACAAGTTGATGATATTTTTTGTGGTGCCAAAAATTTGTTGCTAGCTTCCAAAGGCCGCCACTGGTTGTAAGAAAGCCGCCAGGTGGCTTATGAAGGTTATCACTGGTGGCATTAAAGCCATCAACGCTTGACATCTATGGGCCCACAGAGCCTTCTGTATTAGGTACCCTATAGGTACCATAAATAAACCTGCTGCTTTTTAAAAAAAAACCCTTTTTTTATATTTAAAACTTCTTTTTAATTTTTTTTTGAAAAAAACTAAAATAGAAATTGAAAATAAAACCGTCGACTTTCAAAAAATTTGTGCTCTTTTTTTTTCTCAAAACTCGTTCATAGGGGTCATATGCAAGCTATACAACTGCTATTTTTTTGAAACCCGTGTTGAGGCAATTGTATAGGTGGTTTCCAATTTTTACTTCTATTGGTTTCTAGAATTCTATTTTCTTAGTGATGTTGTTGTGCAATTCTTGTTTTGGAGACTTTGACATGCCATATCTTTTGCATTTGGACTCCTTTTTGGGTGTCATTTATTTGAAAGTGTATGTTTTTACCAAGTTTACATGGAAGCACTCAACAAAGGCTCATTGGGGGAAAGTATAAATAGGGGCCTCATCAAGTTGTTACCCAAAGAAGGGGACAAAACTTTGATAAAGAACTAGAGGCCTATCATGCTATTGAATGTCTCATACAAGGTGTTGGACAAGGTCTTGGCACTAAGGCTCACTAATATACTGCCAAAATTCATCAACACTCAAACTGGCTTTATCAAGGGAAGATACATCCTTGAAAACTTGATCACGAGTTGGGAATCCATGGATTGGGTGAAGAGATCTGATCAAAAGGCTGACATGCTTCTACTTGATTTTGAAAAGGCTTATGATAGGTTGGAATGGCCCTTTCTCAGAGTGACTCTTGAAGCATTTGGTTTCCCACAAGCTTTTTGCAACATGGTTGATACACTCCTAAGAGATGCTACTGCCCAGATTGATGTTAATGAGACTTTTTTTGAGGTTTTCAAGCTTGAAAGATCAATTAGACAAGGCTATCCTTTGGCCCTAGCCTTATTTGTCATTGCTTCGAATGCCCTGCACTACTTGCTAAGGGATAATTGTAACTCACCTAAAGTAAAAGGTTTGACTTTTTTGGATAAGAATGAGCTCCTTAACATCCAATTTGTTGATGACACTGCCATTTTTGTTGAGCTCCTAGAGGAAAACTTAGTCAACCTGCTAGAGAAACTCAACATATTCTGTTTAGCTTCTGGAGCCAAAGTTTCTAGGGTGAAATCCTTTATGCTCGGGTGGTCTGAATCTCCTCCTGATTGGCTGCACAAATATGACTTCCAATGGGGAGGTCCTCAAAATTAGGTTAGATACCTAGGTATCCTCTTTTCTGTGAACCCCAATCTAAAAGAAATGTGGCTTTGGATCAACACAAAAATAGATAAGAATATTGGTTGTTGGAACATATAGTACCTCTTTAGTGCTGGTAGAATCTAGATATGCCAAAAGATAATGTCTTCATATACAATATATTTTTCATTAGTTTGGTTTTTCAATAGATACCAAATCCTTGAAATTCAAAAGAAAATCAGATGCTTCCTTTGGTTTGATGGGAAAGGAAAAAATAAAATGCACTCGGTCAATTGGGAATGGTGCTGCTTGGAAAAAGCCAATTGAGGGCTAGGGCTAAAAGACTTAAAAAATCATGGTATTGCACTAGCAGTTAAATGGATTATAAAGTCTCTTGAATGAAATGAGCCATGGAAAGTCCTGGTAAAGAATAATATCCAAGAAGTAGTACCTAAGTTGGCTAAGTCCTGGAGACATCTACCTTTCAGTGATATATTTATTACCAAGCACTCTATCACTCCTTTAGGTTCAACTGTATTCAAGAGTATTTGGAGAGCTTGGGATTTAGTTAGGGAAAGCGTTAAGTGCCCACTTTTTATTGATCACAATCATAACCTTGTCCACCCTAGCAGGCCTATTTGGTGGAACCTGGAACATAATGGGAAGACATTGGCTCTTCTCCAAGGATTCTCTACAAAAAAAGTGGCACCAAGTTGGAATTTGTTCCTTTAACTGCATTATAAGGGACGGTACTTTAGTCAATTGGGATCAATTGAAGGTGGACTTTAACCTTCCCCTTTCTAATGTGAGAACCTTCTCTATTCTTAAAGAATCTTGCAAGGACATCAATTGGAGTTCATTTACTAAAGATGGGAATCCCTCCCCTATTGATTATGTGTGGAATGACTCTACTCCTCTCTGTGAAGTCAAAACTAAATCCATTGATAAAAACTTGATCAGCTCTAACCCTCCCGTTGAACACCTCAATAAAGTGTGGAAAATAAATTTTGACTGTAAGACCTGGAAAAAAGTGTTTACTTCAATTTGTAAACTTGGCAAAGATGCAAAGAAAACTTGTTTTAGATGGTTGTTAATATTGCAAAGACTTCCATACAAAATGAATCATGCTGATATTGATATTTGTAATCTGTGTAGGGTTTCAGAGACAATTAGTTCCATATCTTTTTTGATTGTTTTTTTGCTAATGAAATCTGGATTTTTTTTTGCAATTAGTAGGACATTTGGAACTTTGATGGGAAAGTTGATTGGAAAAAAGTCTTATTAAATCATGGAAAAAAACTTAGCAAGGATCTACATGTATTCTGGCTTTCTCTTTCATCTAAAATTATGTGGTGTATCTGGAAGGCTAGGAATGAGGAAAAATTTAGTGGGTGTCAAAGGGTACTTACTGAGTCTATGAAAAGGCTCACACTATTTAATGTTGCTATGCAGGTGGTGGCTACTATGGAGATAACTGAGAATAAATTTTTGAAATTGCTAAAAGATGAATTTGTACTGCTTAACCGACATGAAGGAAGGTTTGGATACATGTGGCAGCAAGGTCAACAAAGCCTGGACATATCTGTGCACGCTCTAGAAGCATTTCAAAAGGAACTCAAAAATCAAGACCGTGGCTAAAAAAGAGGATTCAAAAAAGAGGGATCCAAGACTACATAGCAATGGAAATCAAGAGATTGAAGAAATCCTCTCAAGTAATGAGCTGTAAGTCATTAGCACGATTGTGAATTGGGGCAACACTCGTTAGCTTTCAGTGCCATTCGAGGACTTCAAATTGTACAACTCTGTGTAGTTACAGCTGGTAGTTCTTCTAAATCAGCATAGGCATGTCTTGCTTATAATCTACATTCATGTAATTGTTGTTAATGTTTAGGTAGATTATAGTTGCAGATGACAGTTTATAGCTATTACTCAAGTATTCAGAGGTTAGATCTGAACAATGTATGTTGAGCGAGTATATTATTATTAATACAAAAAAATGTATGTTTTTTTGTGTACTTCGTCATGGTGCTATCAGTTTCTTTTCTTTTTTCTATAGAATTGTATTTTCAACATGTAGTCCTTTTTTGGACATTATGGGTTTCCACTGTATGCACTTCTCTTTTGTAGACAAACTAAGATAAAGTGCCATTCTGGTGTATCCCTTTTGAGGATTTTGCACATCTTATTATTCCTTTTATACTCACACTATGATATAAAGTGTCATGGTGGGGTTGATTTTTTCCTTTGGTTTTCCATCATAACTTTGTTAAGTGAGTGTCCCTTCCACAACAATAATGAATCCTAGTGTTTCTTGCCTCATGTTTGTGTGCCTTAGTTTGCACACCCTTTTATTTGTAGGTTGTTTCTCCTACATGCACTTTTCGGTTTCACACAGTTTCAATGTACCTATCTTGGCTCTCCCTTTTTAGCATTGTGGGGGGTTTCTATTGTTGGTGCTAATGCTTCCTTGGTTTCACATGTTTGAGTGTTCTACGTATCTAGTTCTTGTTCCTATTTACTTTCAGATGCAACACACATCGGCGACTGGTTGCATGCATTTCAATGAGATGGATCATTTACTATATGGATAATCATGCATTCCTATTTTATAGGAGGTTCTTCATTTCAACACTATATCAATCATCATTCAACAATAGTCTACAACTTCTTCGTGCTTCAGTGATGTTCTAAATGTTCTTTTCTTTTTGGGACATTGTTTCGGCTGGAGGCTTCTTAGTCCTTCACCTTGATTTGGAGGCTTTTTTAGTCCTTCATTCACCTTTCTCTCTTTTGGAGGGGAGTCTTCTCCCACAAGGTTATTCTCCTTTTCTCCACTTTTTAGAGATCTTTTTTTTGTACATGGGTACCTTACCAGGCGTTGTTTTTTGAGACCCATCATGTATTCTCTTTTTAGGGTTTTTAGCTACTCCATAAGATCATCCTATGGGGGGTGTTAGAGTAATCATGCACTAGCTAATAATTAATTAATTTTTAATTAATTAATAGTCTAATTTATTCTCATGCATTTAAGCTAAACTTAGGAGTGTTTTTATGCTTTTATTAGTTGAGCTATTATTAGGCCATTATGTCTCATTGCATGAGATGTTGAAACTTGTCATGATCTAATCCCTTTCTGATTTAGCTTAAGTGCATGCAAATAAATTGGACTAATAAGTAATAAAAGGTTAATTAATTATCAACTAATGCATGATTACTCTAACAAATAGTTTTAAAGATTACAAATTGATATCCAAATAAATAGTATGTAAGTTAGTGCCATTGTGCAATTAAATTTTGCTAATATTCTTAATTACCCATGTTTTAAAACAATAGACAAATCCAAGAAACAAGCACAATTAAACTCAAATGTAAACCAATCCAAAAATATTTATTGTTGAATATTAGATGAAATATGATATAAACCAATGGTGTAACTTCAAAGCATCCCAAGATCTTATGTTTACATTATACCTTTCCATAAAATATTGAATGATTGTAGTGTGGTATTTGTGTAGGTATTAGACAATGATATTGTGAACTATTTTGACAAAATTCATCAAAGAAATGGGAAGGGATTAGAGCTATGAAAATTTCCTTGTCAAAAATATTGTACAAGATGGTATACATACACTCTAAGTTATATAGAATGCACTTTGAGCTCTATGGAATGCACTCTAAGCTCTTTGGATTGAATATACACCTTTCACATTTGAAAATTTAAGAAACTTTAAGGAGTTCTCAATAAAACTCTTATGAAATGCATAATTATAGGATACATACAAAATTGATTTATTGAAAAGGATTTAGAAAAATTCAAGTAAATGCAATTGTAGGTGTACAACTAGACTCTACAACTTTTGCTAGCATCCTCATAGTCTATGCAAAAATGGGAGCTTTGGAACAAAGTATAGACATCCAACAAAGAATAATAGATGTGGTATGTATATCAAATGTTGTTACATTTAAAGTTCCCATGTAGACATGTAAGAAAAATTTAGAAGCATAGATAAGGCACACGATCTATTTATCAAAATACATCATAGAAATCTAGTCTTATGAAATTTCATGGTTGTAAAATATGTTCAAAATGGTTTTTCTAAAAAGGTCTTATAAAATTTAAAGCAAATGGAACTAACGAGTGTAAATCTAGACTCCTCAACCTTTGACAACATCTTCCTTGCCTATACTTAAACTAGAGCTTTAGAAGAGGATATGGGCATCCATCAAAGCATAATCAAAAGTAGATTTTTGTATACTGTAGTAGTTGCATTGTCACTTCTGATCACCATATCCTTCATAGGAACTTATGCACAAAATTTAATATAGAATAATTTATGCACAAAATATCTGTTGAATAATTTCAAATTTCCTTGCATGGACTTTATTTACATCTAATGCTGCAAGAAAAATTGTAGTTTTATTTAATCTATATTCTTCTTTAAAAATTGTAGATAACATATCTAGATTTGGTGAGAGAACTATTTCTTAGGGCAAGATGGAGAGCCATTACCAAATCCTCCATCAAATCCTTTTCCCTTAGCAACCCAACCATCCTCAAATTTAACATATTTCATCAAGGGTGGGATTATCATTGCCTCTTGTCTAGCGATAATGTCTTTGTAAGATTTTTTGGCCTTTTCAATGAATGATTCATTTGAATTAATTAGCCTGAATGAATTCTCAAATTTATCAGGTGGGTCACTAGACACAAGAACAACTGAATCCATTCAATCGAGGAACTTCCTTTTTAGCAATCGAGACAAATGATGAATAACCAGATGGCAAATTCCAAACAACAACAATAAAATCATAGCATGTGAGACATAAATGAAGGCAAGCACAAGTTGGAAAATCCCAAGGTAAGAGAGAGATTACAAAGGGTTAGGAACTCAAATCCTAATGGCCAAAAGCCATTGTGACCACCATAGACTTTATAAAGCCATTAAATATAATAATGAACTGTGTTGAAGATGAATGATTGATTGGTGAGTTGGATCCTTTGGCTTTCTTTCATGTATGAATTTCAATAGTTTCCAATGCTACGCATGCTCTATAATTGTCACAACAATATTGCATTGCATAGTTTACACTAAACATCTCATAAAATAAGGATTTTAGAACTCTTTTTATGCATATCTTAGAACTATACTGCTTAAAGATTGATTGGAACAAATAAGATCTATGTTTGTGAAGTAAGGTGTAGAATTCCCATTCTATTTACGTGTTGAGCACTCCTCAAAGATACAACAAAATTGATTGTGTAATAAATCAAAACACAAAATTGTGATTTTTATGATTTTTGATATACCTTTATCTTTTGCATTATCAAGACATTTCATAACATATTCATAAAACATATTATCTTGAAGTGGAGAAATAATTGAGATAAATCTTAAGGTTTCTGACACACAATTTTGGATTTTGATTGGTAATAAAAATTATAATCTTAGCAAGGTGGCCACCTTAAAGTTAGGTACATGTTTTAATGAAAGGTGCCTCAAAATTCTATCTATAATAGTTGTTCCTCCTTAGGAGAGAAGGCACCTCATTTCTTGAATTTAATGTTTTTATTTCACACAAAATTTTAGAGCATAAGTGATTTTATTACACTAAGTGGAGTGGTCTATAAAAAAATCATTTTCATTGTTTACAAAGAAACAAGAGCAACAAAAATAGTAAAAAATAGACAACCAAAGATTACAAAATGTAATATGATAGCTATTCCAAAATAAAGGATGCAATACAATGAATTGATTAGATTTACAATGTGTTAAAGGATGAAGGACAACTGAGAGGGGGGGGTGAATTAGTTGTCACAAAAATTCAACTTTAAAAATTCAACACATATTCATTCCACAATCACACTATTATGTTATTAAGCATAAGCAAGAGATACAAAATAGAAAGTAAGATAACACACCAAACACCAAATTGAACGTGGAAAACCCAATGAGGGTAAAACCACGGTGAGGATTAACTCATAATATAAAGTTGTTCTAGAAAAAAAAATATAAGGCTCATTGCCCAGAAAGGACTCACTGTCCAAATACAAAAGCTCATTGCTTACAGGAGGCTCACTGCCTACAAAAAGATTTACAAAACAAAAGAGGGCTTTACTTCCAGAATGAACTAAGAATAGTCTACCTAACAAGTGTTGATACGGTTCCGATGATGCTCAATATATTGACTTAACACACTTCATTATACTCGCTCTCTTTTGCATACACTATCGCACATCAACTACCAAAAACTCCTCTCTCTTAATCTTCAACTATGTCCAATATATATACTTGACTCAACCACAAGCATCAATTAGGTCAGCCTAATTAGATGCACATTATATTTACCAAAAAAAACTAATAGTCAGCTTCAAGCGATTACAAAGTCTTCCCAACACGCTATACCAAGTTGGCACAGGCCTAGGATAGGTCGCACATATTTTCGCATAACAAAAATATTAATTCACCATTCATTAGGTTGGCCAAGAATAGACCTAATAACACATTTGCAAGTACCAGAGAAATGTTGATACACCATACGAGCATCTGGATATGCAAGATCTTGAGTGTACATGCTCCCGACACCTACAAACCATTTCCCAAAACCATAAGTAGTAACGGTTGACTGCGGATGAGTGCGGATAGGAATACCAAAGAGAACAACATGAATATCGGTTCATATACCGGACCAAAATACCAGATCAACCATATCCATAAGCTTGTAATCACAATCATGGTAACATCAATGACAACACAAAAACTGTAGAGATAGTCAATCTTCTTTGTTTTTCCAATACAGTGCACACTCAAAAGTAAGCTAGAGGTGAAGATTTATAGGAGATGCCAACAAGAGATGTGAATGTACAATAAATATGGGATAAATGAGAAATTACATGTGTTCTACAAGTCCACCAAACTAGGAAAACACAACCACATTTATTAAATGCATATCATCTCCCTTAGAGTAACATAAAAAATTGTATATTGTTGCTATGTTTTTCTCTCACTTTGGTGTCCATCCCCTAGTGTGTTTTTAGGTTCATTTCGACCCTTGTATTATCCTTTTTCCTTAATGTTACAAAGGCGAGATATTTTTTGTCAAGGTAATGTTACAACTATCTTAACCTTATGTTTTTCTTGTGTTTCACCATTTTGAGAGCTTGAAAATTTTATGAAAACTAGCACTATATTTTGACATCTGCATGATGTGCTAGTGTCCCATAGTTTGTCATTCAACAATCATTTTTGATCATTTTACCACTTGTCACCTTCCTAGAATGGTGGTAATTTATTGATATGAATCTAAATGGCTTGTCAACCTCTTCCTCTTGCCTCCTCTTCTCATTTTTTAATGGATCTTTCACTTTTACACACAATCTCTCTCTCTCTCTCTCTCTCTCTCTCTCACACACACACACACACACATTTGACTCGATTTTACTCTCAATCTATGTACACCATTCTTCTCAAAGACATTGTGATATTCTTACAAGCCTCTTGTCTCCTTTGCTTCCTCAAGTTTTCACAATCAATATTACTCTTATTTTCTTTGTAATTTTCTTCTTTAGTTCCTAATTATTATTGCAAACTTTTTTGTAGTGCCTTTGAGCACTTTGACATATTCATATCCTTCCAATCTCTCATTCTAGTTATAATATCTATATTGTCACTATTCTTATTTTCTAGATGCACTTAGGAGTAAGAGAACACACTATTTCTTAATCTCTCTATCTTGGTTGTTTGTGAAGTTTGGAATAACAATACAAGGATTTGACCTAAATGCAAGCTCCAAAATAGCCCCAAACATTTTTCCTTTCCTTTGTGTTTGTAGGAATTTTGAGAGCACTCAATTGCATGGAGGTTTTCAAGTTCTTTTCTATTCATTGTTCATTTCTTTTCTTCATTAAATATAATTTAAATCTATCGTTTATTTTTTTTCTTTATGTTTCATCATCTAGTATCTATTGGTATGTTCCCAATTTTGGTTTTATAAATTAGGTAACATTCAAACATCTTATAGAAGCTCTTTACTATTTTGGATTGTATTAATAATATTACCATTTGGACATTTGTGCGACGCATTGGCATCTTGGGAATCGACCTTTAATGTTTGTTGCTAGAATCCTTATTTATTGTTTATAATTTTGAATGCAATTTGTCAAACTTGTGCTTAAATTCTAATGAATTAACATTTTTATTCCTAGTTTATATGAATGTAAAGTTAAGTTAAAGTAGATTTAATTTTTTACCTTTTACACTTAGTAGATGCCTATTATTGTGTAAGGGAGAGAACACCTACCCAAGTAAGCTTATTTTAGGTGCACCCGAATATAATTGTAATAAACAAAATGAAAAAATTAAATATGCATTTGCATGTCTCACTCCTAGATTTTATTCAAAATCTCAAATCTATAGTCCTTTAGCTTGACTTCTATGCAAAGTTCAACCTCTATAGAAGAAAATAAGTGCTTTAGCTTCCAACCTACAATTTTGTAGATTCCTTGTTCATGTATCCTTATGAATGCCACTTGAATAAATCTAACCAAGTCTAACACAACCAATAAAAGAGTGTGTTGTGTTTTATATTTAGGCTAAAGAAGGAATCCTTAACATATAAAATTTCTAATGGAAGATTTGTATCCTACATGGATTCCTTAATCTTGTGTAGTAAAATGCAACACCTTAGTGATGATCATGTTTCTGCAATAGGATTTTTTTTGTGGCGAGACCAAATGGTCATGGTAATAGAGGTATAGTGGATAATATCTCTATATCTTCTCTTGGTCATGTTTCGCTAGGTGTGAGAAAAAATGGATTGGTTCATGAAACATATTTTATGGCCATGGTTGGTGCAAGGAATCCTACTGAGCGCCTTCCTCAACATGGTAAATTTCAACCCCTTCCTTGTTCAAAATCCTCCTCTAGCATGGTCTATGGGTAATATGTGATTGGAAATGAATCTTATTATTCTTGTCAAAGTCTAATATGTATATTTAATCACATCTAACCTTTTGTTTTGGACTTGCATAAGTTGGTTATATAGTCTTGGGGGCCTATCACTGATGGCCTATCAATATTTTTCATTGTGCCATGATGGCTAGTTGTGGATGTGTGATGAGTATTCCCTCTCTCTAAATTTTTGGTTCTCTTCTTTCAATCCTATGAATGAATCTCTTAATGTCATGCTAGTTTGTGAGAGGTTGCTTAATCTCCCTCTCCAATTTCAAGAAGATTATTGCTTTGAGGACATCAACCATACTATTGGTCATTTTTGGAAGGTGGATTGAACCACATACTACCTTTGCTTATATTTTAGTGGACATCAAAATTTATAAGGTAGTTCACAGGGATATTATTTTGATGGTTGAGGTGGTGGACTTAGTTTCTTGGTTATAAGAGCCTTCTATTTTGATGCAAAATATGCTTTGCTACTAGACATATTATGTTTGATTGTCCTCATTCTTTCCATAGGATGCATGATCAATGACATGATGGTAGAATGCCCTCCCAAATCATTTGATTATGTATTTTTATGACTTTTTGATGGTTGAGTTTCCTTATCCTACCTCCTCGATGGTAGATCATGATGTGTTCTTGGAGGCTCCACCTAAGGTAGCTTCCCCTTCATCTAGTGTAATTCCAACAACTTCATCAATCCCTAATAGGATTTCACCTTCTAAACCAATTCAAGTATCTCCCATGTCTATTCACATTTCCTAATTGGAGCCCTAGGCTATGAGGGGATTCTTGCTTCTTGTTAGCTTTAGGATCTATGCAAATTACAACATCTTTGGTTAGAATTTATTCCTCATCATTTGAGGTGACTATGGTGGACACATTGGTGGAGGAATCCCTCATTTCCCAATTTTTAGAGGATTTATATAATGGTGTTCCTTGTATTATTGTTTAAATGAGAAAGAGAGGTCTTCCTAATTTTTTTACAATCCCATCCTTGAGTCAATTGTGTGCAAATTGCAAGCAATAGGTTAGGAGTAGTGTAAGTTGGATTGATGGTTTTCTAATGGTGGATAAGTTGCAATTGTGTTATAGAATGAATTTTATAGTAGTTTGTGCTTTGTCATTGTTTAAAGTTACAATTCTTGTTAAATTACGCCCTTTAACTTTTTAGTTATTAGTTGTTTTATCGTTGATCAACTATTTTTTTGCTAACATTTTGTTATATAAGGGTTTTAAGAGCCCATTAAAACCTATTTACCTTGTAACAAAAAAATATAGATTACTTAGGCTCCCAAACATATACACAAATCAAATCACACATAAAAAGCACATAGCACACACTTCAAATAAAACACAATGAATGAAACTATTTTGGGTGATGCAAGATTGCCCAATCCCTAGGATGCTCTTCCATAACTTGGCCTCTTCTATTATACTAATTATAAGTGAAAATATATGAATATTATGCCTTATATTTGGAACATAAACAATAATATTTCATTAATACTACACAAATTATTCCTTATCTCTACACTTGCACACATCTTCTTGAATATAAGTGCAACTCATGACAATTGATAAGATTTTTAAGTGTACCCAATAGTGATATTATTAAACATCATTTTTTACTCGTTAGGTTTTTGAATTCCTCAACCACCATTACTCAGGTTCATAAACATACACAAACAAAACCACACATAAAAACACACCACACAATTCAAATCATATACAAGAATGAAACTCTTTTGGATGATGCAAGATTGTATAAGCTCTAAGATACTCCTATCAAACATCCTAGGCAATTTTTGTTTTATTTGAATGCTTATAAAATGGATTGCATGAAAGAAAGATTCAACCACCCAAGTTAGCTAACTTCAAATTTAGTGATCTATGAATCTTCTTTTGGCCACTTATCTTTCTAGCAAATTAGATATTCCTTATATTTTATTTTTTGGGTCTTTTACTAGTGTGGGTATCTAGAATTTGTTTGATCTCATCTAGCAACTTTTTAGGCATATACTTCCTCCAATCCATCTCATCTTTCACTTAGACACGTCTTTAGTTCACTATGTTCAAAATGTACATAAATATCATATGCATTGAATATGAAAGAGATATCCAATCCTTTTAGTTGCTAAATATAATTTGATTAAGATCACTTGAAATATTTTTGTAATTGTAAAATTAATTTTTTTCTTATAATAAAAGAAAAAAAAATATTTATTTTTGTTATTTTCCCTTTCTTAAGAAATAGTTACAAGTCAAGAAATAGTTTCATTAGTGATGTTATATAAGGTAGAAAAGAAGTAAACACAATCTTTTTGGAAAGGGACTAGAAATTTTCTCTGCTAGTTCAAGTTATGTTGTTAGGGTTATTTTCTTTACATTTTTTCTGTAATTATGAAGTATTCACACACATATTTTTGAAGAAATAAATAGAAAAGAGACTTTTTGCTTTGAAGTTTTGAATGCCAGAAGTTTTTAGTGAATTTTGCATCATTGATTATGTGGTTGTAAATTTTTCTTATGTTAAATTTGTAGAAATATCTTATACTTTCCTCTTATGAATACTATGTGGAATACAAACATTCTTTCTAAATCCTAGTTTCAATTTTTCATTAGGATGTTATTATTCTAAAGTTTATGCACCATTTGGTGAATACTTTTTACATTTTTAATTTCCCCTTCCATAGTTTGGATATGTTGTGGACTTTGCACCCATAACATTTATTTTCTTCCAATTCTTTATTTTAAGTAGTACACCTTTATTGATTTTTGGTCAAAATAATACATTGAAATACCTTAAAATTTATCATATGAGGGAGCTACCTGATAGGGTAGGGTTGGATGGAACACTCACTGTCCCATGCTCCAGGTCTCACCTTAGCAATCCCATTTGGTGTCACTCTCCACCTTCTTAACCTATAGGCCCTAATGCTTCTTAGGCACCCTTGCTTCTCCTAGCCAACCCTACTATCATCTCCATTTCCCTAACCAAGCCAATCTTGGTGCTCTCTCTGTCATTCTCTCCTTAGCCCTTAATCTTCCTAAAGGCTAACTAAACCTCCAAGCTCCACTAACTTGATGCAAGGGTGTGTAATGTCTTCCATGGCTTCAAAACCATCTCTCTAGGGTTCTTGATCATCCACCAATCACCAATTCTCCATCGCTCACACCAAACCCTATTCTAGGGTTTAAGAAGGGCTACTAGCCCTTGAGCCCCAATTAGGCCTCCTAACCCGAGAAAATAGGCTTAAACTCCAATCCTTCTAAAGTACATCACAAACTTCCTTTGGAGACCCTGGTTCATTTTCCAACCTCTCAAGGATTTTTGGAGTTATAGGCCTTCATTGTTCGTACACAGGCATAACCCTCTTTTTGCAAGAATTAGGGCTTTTTAGGCCATTTTCTGACCACACAGTGATCTGTCTGCTTCTTTCAACCACCAAATGGACTGGTGAAGTCTCTTCCTTCCTGCCAAGCCTTTGTAAGGCCTCCTGCATCCACCACACACCTTGGGTTGCCAGGGAATTGACACCCCTGCAACATTAGTGCTTGGTTTTCACTATCTTTCCTACCCAGGCATAGTCAAGCTCGCCTAGGAGAAGACTTTTTCCATGACACTTTTCCTCCTACAGACTCCTAAACCTAATATATATATAGGAATGGAGCTTAGCCTCATTCCCCCATGGACTATACACCAGGTATAGTGGAAGACAAAGGTCTAAGACTCCATGATTAATAGCCTACTGGATTGATCAGCAATGGAAAGAAACAAAACCTACTAAGAACAAAGCTAAGAAACAATGAAACTGTGATAGGTCAAATATATGTGTTAGAAAATGAGCAATAAACAAAGTAATGCAAAATAACACTAAAACAACCTACACCTCAAGATTATCCTAAGTTAGATTCAACACAAAATAAAGAAGGCAAATAGAACTTTTTACCTTGTGTCGAATCGATCCTTTGGTTGGCCCTTCGATCTTTGATGTGTATGCTCCTTGGATGACAAGAGATGCAAGGTAGATGATGATATGAAGATGGATGCAAGTGGGCGCAAGCATGAAAATGGCTAAGTATGGATTCTAGGAAAATTTTGCAAGAGTTTGGCTACAATGCATGATCTCTCCCCAAATGAGAGAAAAGAGGGGGTATTTATAGAGATTTTGGAAATCTCTAGGGAAATAGATAGTCAAGATTGAGCCACCAAGATCAAGATGTAGGGCTAAGGTGAGTTGAGAATTCACAAGCCCTAACATCTTGACATGTGGCATGTGATATGGCCTAAAAGGGGTGATGTGTACATGAGGTGGAAGGATAGGACATGACATGGAGAGGGTACATAGTACCTTGGGATTGGGACAAGATCTCCTCATAAAGGAGGTACTTGTCCCCATATGGGTGAGAGGACAAGTGGGGAATTAAAAATTCCTCAAATATTCTCATGGGAAAGAGAAGGAATTTAAAATTCCCTTAAATGCATTGGAGGATTAAATATGAATTAAAAATTCACATGGGGAATGGAGATGCCTTGTCCAAAAGGAGAAAACATTTAATAGAGTTGACTTGATTAAGTGATTAATGTTGTGCAAGTACTTGATTAGACTAATTAATGAAGATTAGAGGAGGGTTAGATTTCACATGTGACTTGATGTGATAAGTCAAAGATCACATGGGGAAGATAAAAAGGAATTTAATATTCCTTGGAAGGATAAAAGGAATTAAAAATTTCTTGAGAGGTTGATTAGGCTAGTTAGTAAAGGATTAAAGGAAGGTTAGGTGGCTAAGAGAGATTAGAGGCCAACTTGCAAAAGTTGGAGGATGTGACACATCCTAATCAAGGATTGGGCATGTGCACATCCTAATGATGAGATTAGGAGAAATAATTAGGATTAGATAAAAATGATGGAGGATGTGACATAAAGGGAATTAAATAAATGACATATTTATTTAATTCATTTGATGAAAGGGGGAAAGGTATTTAATTATTTAACTAGATACCTTATGGATCAAAAGAACTTTAGAGGGATTAATTAAATAATAGTGATATTAATTAATTAATGCAGATAAGGGGAAGCTTAGATGAAAAGGGATAAATTTGGATAAATTAAGTGTCCAAATTTAGGTGTCTACAGAAACAGCACCACTAATGACCACACAAAGCTTGTGAAGTAAATACCACGCGTGCCACACACTACTCAGTGCCTAGAACCCTCCATTAACACACAAATAAGAACTAAAAACTAGAAAATTGCAAGAAATTCATTGCTTTTCCACATGAACAGTAAACTCCAAAAGATACAAAGCTTTTCCACTGATGTCCTTGAAGATCTCCTTACTGTTCTAATCCACATCATTGACTAATCCCTTGTACTTGATCAAATCAGCTATATTGAAAACTGGTGAGATTCCTAGATTGGTAGGTAACTCCACCTTGTATGCATTCTTGCCATACTTGGCCAATACCTTTCATGGACCCACTCTCTTCATCTGCAACTTGGTTGGCATTCCCTTTTGCAACCTTGACTTGTTAAGGTGGACCATGACATAGTCTCCTACTACAAACTGCACATCCTTCCTTGACAAATCTGCCTTCTCCTTCAACTTTTGTGTAGCCTTGGTGACTGTCTTCTTCACCTGCTCCTGAATCTCTTTCATGGTCTGACTGAAGTCCTCTGCATGTCCACTTCTATGTTCCATAGATTCAAGATCTCTAAGCTCACATATGCCTCTTGGGTGCATCCCATACACCACTTCAAAAGGACTCTTCCCTGTGGTCTGGTTCACACTATCATTGTAAGCATACTCAACTTGTGAGATAACCATATCCCATGTCTATTCATACTCCTTGGTTAGGAACCTTAGAAGGTTACCTAGCACCTTGTTAACCACCTCTGTTTGACCATTGGTCTGAGGATGGTAAGCTGATCCAAATGACAGTTTGGTACCCAATCTGCTCCATAGAGTCTTCCAAAAGTGACTCATGAACTTCACATCCCTGTCTGAAACAATGCTCAAAGCCAATCCATGGATCCTTACAACTTCCTTGAAGAAGAGATGAGCTATGTAACTAGCATCATGAGTAGTTTTGCAAGGGATAAAATGACTCATTTTGCTAAATTTGTCCACTACTACATAAACACTATCAAAACCAGTCTTGGTCTTAGGAATGCCTACCACAAAATCCATGCTTACACACTCCCATGGTCTATTAGGAATGGGTAGGGGTTGATATAGACCAAAATTACTAGCTCCTCCCTTAGCTTTCATACACACAACACACTATTCCACATACTTTCTAACATCTCTTGCCAACTTAGGCCAGTAATAGAATCTTTGCACTAGTTCTAAAGTCTTGTTAATGCCAAAATTTCCACTAAGACTTCCATTATTCTTTTCTTGAATGACATTTTCCCTCATTGACCCTCTTGGAACACATAACTAATTTCCTTTAAACAATAACCCACTTTTCAATGTATACTCAGAATATTGACTATGGAAATGATTCTCAAAGTTAGAACATACCTTATAGACCTCTAAAAAGTCTTCATCTTCCCCATAGAGATCCTTGAAACTCTCTATGCCAATGCTCTTGATCTGTATCTCTTGCACTGTCAACAACCTCCTACTTAGTGCATCTGCTACTTTGTTTAGCTGTCCCTTCTTGTGCTTGATGGTGAAGGTAAAAGCTTGGATGTATTCCATCCATTTCAAATGCCTATTACTCAACTTCTCTTGAGTGTTGATAAAGCTAAGTGCCTGATTGTCAGTAAAGACTACAAATTCCTTGGGTAGAAGGTAATGCCTCCATTTCCTAAGTGACTGAACCAAAGCATAAAGTTCCAAGTCATAGGTTGAATACTTCTTCTTGGCTTCATTTAGCTTCTCACTAAAGAAGGCTATAGGCCTTCCCTCTTGACTTAACACTCCTCCTACTACCACTCCACTTGCATCACACTCCACAGTGAACAACTTGTCAAAGCTAGCTAACAAGAGAATAGGTTGAGTTTCCACTTCTTGTTTCAGTTTCTCAAACCCTTTGTCAACTTCTTGAGTCCATTTAAACTTAGTTTTTAAACCACCCTTGATTGTGTCTAGGACTGGTGCACATATGCCACTAAAGTTCCATATGAATTTTCTATAAAATTGAGCCAATCCATGAAAACTTCTTACCTCTATCCCTGTGGTTGGTGTAGGCCAGTTTAGGATGGCTTCCACCTTGCTTGGATCCATCTTCAATGATCCTTTGGACACTACAAAACCCAAATATACAAGCTCTTGCTTAAAGAAACCACACTTCTCTAGATTGATTGCCAACTTCTCCTCTTGCAACCTTCTAAGAACCAACTCCACATGTTTTAAATGCTCTTCTGCTATCTTGATGAATATGAGGATGTCATCAAGATACACTACCACAAATATCCTTGTAAATTCTTTAAGCACTTCATTCATGAGCCTCATGAATGTGCTAGGGGTATTGGAGAGACCAAATGGCATCACTCTCCATTCATATAACCCATCATTTGTCTTAAATGTTGTCTTCCACTCATCACCATCCTTAATTCTGATATGATGGTATCCACTCTTGAGATCCAACTTGGTGAAGTACTGAGCTCCTCCATGAAAATCCATTAAATCTTCAATCCTAGTGATAGGGAATATATATCTGATTGTAATTCTGTTTATAGCTCTAGAGTCAGTGCAAAGTCTCCACTTACCACCTTTCTTGGTTGCTAAGACCACTGGTACTACACATGGGCTGATACTCTTTTGAATCAATCCTTGATCCAACAACTCTTGCACTTGCCTAGCTACCTCTAGATTCTGATCTGGTGTAAGCTTATAAGCTGCTTTGTTAGGAAATGAGGCTCCAAGTATGAAGTCAATTTGATGACTTATGGCTCTTTTTGGTGGTAGAGTTGTAGGTGCACCATCACTTACAATGTCCTTGAACTAATCCAACAACTTTAGGACTGCGGTATGACTGTCTTTTCAGTCTTGTCTTCTTCTTTAGGTTGTAACATAACCACATATCCTTCACCCCCTTGATGTAGGTTGTTAATGAACTCCTTCCCACTACTCAACATGATGCTTGGTGTCTTTGACTGTCCCTCTTCTTCTTCTGACAGTGACTGCAACTTGAAAGTCTTTCCATCCTTCTTGAATGAGATGGTGTTCTCTTTCCCATCATATATGGCACCTCTGTCATATTGCCATGGTCTGACCAATAGTAGATGGCATGCATCCATGGGTAACACATCACAAACTAACTTGTCCTTGTACCCTCCAATGGAAAAATCCATCGTTACTTGCTCATTCACTAAAACACTTTGCCCCTTGTTTAGCCATGTGACCTTGTAGGGGTTAGTGTGGGGTACCTTCTCCAATTTCAATTTCATTACTGCCTCCTCTGAGATGATATTTTCTATTGAACCTAAATCTACTATGACCTTGCATACTTTTCCAAGTATCTTGCACCTTACTCTAAATAGAGCTCTCCTCTGTTTTGGTTCTTCCTTGACCGGTTGTCTGATCAAAACTCTACTGAACATCAGATTCTCTCCTACTTCAAATTCAATATGACTGACCTAAGATGACTTAGGACTTATGGTGTCCTCTTGTGCATAAGCCACTCTCTTCTCATTGCTTGATAAAGATGCTTTCTTCGGGCACCTATAAGCAGGATGACCAACTTGACCACATTGGTAGCATTTCATGTTTACAAAGTATGAATTGCTCCTGCCTGCTCCTCTTCCTCTGTTTGAACCTCCTTGAGGTCCTCTACCTCTATTATACCCTCCTCTAGAAGGTGTTTCATTGCCATGATCTGTGGATTTAAACTCTCCTTGGTTTCTTTGGTCATTGCCTCTACCTTGATAGCCACCTATATGTCCTCTTTGATCTCTTTGATCTTTGCCTTTGCCTCTGCCCTTAGAAGCCTGGTCTTGCTTCCTCTTGTTTCTTTTCTCAATCTTGATAGCCAATTGGTAACATTGATGTACTATCTTAGGACTTAAAAGAGTCATCTCCTCTTGAATGTTCCACTTCAAGCCATTAAGATACCTAGCCACCTTGAGACTTTCATCTTCTAAAACATTAGACCTCATACAAAGTTTTTGGAACTCCTCTGTGTAGGTATTCACATCTTGGTCTTTCTGCCTTAGGATTTGTCTCTTCTTATGTAACTGAATCTCATAGTCATCTGACATGTATGCTTCCCTCACTTTGGAAACCATACCTTTCCAAGTAGTTATAGGCTACTTGCCTTCCTTTTCCCTCTCTGTCTAAATGAATTTCCACCATGTCAAAGCAGAACCTCTTAGTCTTGATTTGGCCACCTTTACCTTTTGTGCCTCAGTGACTCCATCACATTCAAAATGGTTTTCCATTCCCTCTATCCAATCCATAACTAGATCAGCTTCCATTTTTCTGCTAAATAGTGGTATGCCTTCAAGTGCTTTCCCACTCAATGCCTTCAATGCCTTCAAGAAAGGCTCCTCTTTCAAAATAGGGTTAGGTTCAGGGGTCTTGTCTTCCTCTGCAACCTCTTCTTCCTTTGGTCCCCTTCCTTCAAATTGCACACTCCTCACTACTTGCTCAAGTTGGGCTATTATTTCCCTCAATAGCCTATTGTCTTCCTCCTGCTCTTCAACCATCTTGGCCAATTCTACATTTGTCACCATGATGGAAGAATCACTAGACTCAATCTCAGACATACAAGATTCTTCCCAAATCTTTTGCTTGCTCTGATACCAATCTGATAGGGTAGGGTTGGATGGAACATTCACTGTCCCATGCTCCGGGTCTCACCTTAGCAATCCCCTTTGGTGTCACTCTCCACCTTCTTAACCTATAGGCCCTAATTCTTGTTAGGAACCCATGCTTCTCTTGGCCAACCCTACTATCATCTCCATTTCCCTAACCAAGCCAATCTTGGTGCTCTCTCTGTCATTCTCTCCTTAGCCCTTAATCTTCCTAAAGGCTACCTAAACCTCCAAGCTCCACTAACTTTATGCAAGGGTGTGTGATGTCTTCCATGGCTTCAAAAACATATCTCTAGGGTTCTTGATCATCCACCAATCACCAATTCTCCATCGCTCACACCAAACTCTATTCTAGGGTTTAAGAAGGGCTACTAGCCCTTGAGCCCCAATTAGGCCTCCTAACCCAAGAAAATAGGCTTAAACTCCAATCCTTCTAAAGTACATCACAAAATTCCTTTGGAGACCCTGGTTCATTTTCCAACCTCTCAAGGATTTTTGGGGTTATAGGCCTTCACTGTCTATACACAGGCATAACCCTCTTTTTGCAAGAATTAGGGCTTTTTAGACCATTTTTTGACCACACAGTGATTTGTCTGCTTCTTTCAACCACCAAATGGACTGATGAAGTATCTTCCTTCCTACCAAGCCTTTGTAAGGCCTGCTGCATCCACCACACACCTTGGGTTGCCAGGGAATTGACACCCCTGCAACGTTAGTGCTTGGTTTTCACTATCTTTCCTAGCCGGGCACAGTCAAGCTCGCCTAGGAGAAGACTCTTTCCATGACACTTTGCCTCCTATATACTCCTAAACCTAATATATATATAGTCATGGAGCTTAGCCTCATTCCCCCATGGACTATACACCAGGTATAGTGGAAGACAGAGGTCTAAGACTCCATGATTAACAGCCTACTGGGCTGATCAGCAATGGAAACAAACAAAACCTACTAAGAACAAAGCTAAGAAACGATGAAACAACACCACTAATGACCACACAAAGCTTGTAAAGTAAATACCACTTGTGCCACACACTTCTCAGTGCCTGGAACCCTCCATTAACACACAAATAAGAACTAAAAACTAGAAAATTGCAAGAAATTCATTGCTTTTCCACATGACTAGTAAACTCCAAAAGATACAAAGCTTTTCCAACCCCCATTCCAGGTCGAGGGCCACCTTTTAAAGTTTCTCAAAGTGGTTACCTCTCCCCTTGGTTGGACTTAACCACCACAATAGGCCAAAATTGCACAAATGCAACATTTTGGGCTTTATTTCTAACTCCTAGTAAATTCTAGTGAAACAAGTTGAGAAACTCATCCATTCAACTGTGAGCTACTGATCAACCTTCCTCCTAACTTGTTCTAACACCTCTCACACAAAACTAAATGGTCAACATGACCTTAAAGTATTAAAACACAAAATTTCATCCTAGGCTTCCAAATTTTCCTAGTGCTACCTCATGCTTCCTAGGTGCTCCTGCACCACTACCTCTCTCAAAAATTAGAGGAATATTTATAATCCATAACCACTTATCCAACTATTGGTGCATTTTCTGTTGCTCGTTGGGTGAGTCAAGGTTCATTTTTAAAGTATTAACTGTAGTGATAAATGTTTTTGCCAACAATATGCTACTTAATATTAATTGATTTATTTAAATACATTATAGAATAACCATAGTCAATATGACATTTCTAGTGTTCCCTTTTATTTGTTTTAAGGGTTATGGTAATAGTGGCTTGTTTTGGTTTCAAATAAAATTAAATTAAAGATTCTTTGTGGCATTTGATAATTATAATATACTTTGAATTTGGTATGTTCTTCTAGTGTAACATGTATTGTAGCATGGAATATATTGAAATCCACAACAAATAGAAGAAACAACCTTCAAGTTCACTTAGTACATAGGGCATTCTAATCCTAGCTACAAAGTAGTGAAGCAACATTCAAGGGTCATCATTTTTTCCATTAGATCCTTTTTTAAGCCTTCTAACCATGAAAATATAAAATCTACCCTTGCCTATTAGTGCATTAGAGCATGAATATACCATAAATAAGAAAAAAGGTAGTAGGTCAAATTGCCGACTAGTCAAAGAACTAACATTAACATGCTTTCACCAAAAGAAACTATGAATGGAACTGGTTTATAAAGCACATGCATAACTAGTACATTTTCAATAGCACACCAAGCACTATCAAGATCTCCACATATATTTGACAATATTGGATGCATATGTTGGACATGAATACCATATAGTTTTCTTGAGAACACTAGCTTATAATGTCCACTTGTCAAATTTACATCATGGAAATGAATTGAAATACCTAGATTAGTTGACTCCTTGTTGAAATATATATATATATATATATTTCAAAGAACAAACACACATGGGTATGTCCAATCATCTTGACAACCACTAAATATAGAATGTATCACCAAAATGTTCAGTCTCACCTTTGGCATTGAATTTTATGAAAAAAATCTCATTTTATTAGAGTATGCATTTCTTTAGTTATCTTGTGTAAATCATTTATAACTATTGGATGTAATTCATGTTTTTAGGAACTAAATGTTACATTGTAACCATTATCAAGATAGTGGAGAAAGTGGTTTATTAATTAATTTTAAATCTTATTAGATGTATTATAACAATGGAGCATCACTTGGACCATATCAAATAGGCAACCCACCACTTTATAGTTAAATGGTTGAATATAAAGGCAATTGGCATGGCTGAGAAAGTTTTTTCAATTGTAAGAAAATATATTTTATAGATTTTGGTCTATATTTCTCTACCAAAATGGGGGCTTGCAAATCTTTTTATGTTGTGGGTTATTGAACCTTTCACATTCTATGCATATCTTGCTCAAGTTAAAATGAATCGGCATGCTAAGTAATTGAAACATGTATTGAAGCTTTTAGCAGAACTTTTGGAAAACTCTTGTTAATAACACTCAAGGCTAGAGGGAAATATTGTTATAACATAGGTGTAACACAAGAGATACATTAGAAAAATGTGGCAAATGACACGCTTAATTCATTTTTCAGCAATATGTTATTTCTACAAGGACAAGTGAAATGAATTCCAATCTAACTTATTTATTTTACCATTAAGTGCATTGAGTGATATTTGGCATAGTATATGACTACCTCTCTTTCTTGGCCTTGAGGCTAGGGCCCAAAATTTATTATTGTTGTGTGGCTTGATAGCATTTACATGTATTTGATTGATTTTTTTAAAAGTGAAAATTACATTGCTAGCTAGAAGAATTGTGGTTCTTGTGTATTTGCTCTATGACATACATTAATGATTGCATGCATAAAATCATTACTAAAACTAGAAATTACAATGTGATCTAAAATCATTACTAAAACTAGAAATTACAATGTGATCTAAAACTAGAAATATATATATATATATGCTTTTTATTTTGAGGAGTTAGTTTCTCTGCAAGAATTGATGCTTCATTCGAATTGTTTTGAATATTTTTTTTGGAAGGAATATTTTGTTTGGATACTATCACAGTGAGCCTACCATCCTTACCATTTTATCATATGTTACAAGTCACTTTATTTAGTGAATTGGCCTAGGTAATTTATCTTATGAAGAAGATTAGTCCGACTTTTGTACTAATTGCTAAAGTGATGGGGTGAGCCTTTCATTGTCATTTATTTTGTAGGTTGTTTTAACTTTTGACAAAAAATGTTATACGTACATCTTTTAAAGAAAATTAGTCCATCTATTGCATTGCATTGCACACATATTCTTTTCTCAAATTAATTGTTGTATTATATGAATGATTGTGTTGATTGAACCATTGTGTGATTGTCCTTGCTTTTTGATGATGCTTGCAACTACATTCCTCATCTTTAGTTCTAGCATTGCTATTAGTATAACTATGTGGTCTAATTAACACATGTTAAGGGAAATGCAAGGTCTATCCTAGGTATTACCTTTTTATAGAGTGCCTTAAATTTTTGTTCAAGTTTGTTGGAGAATGTCCTTTGTTTTAAGAAGTTTGGCTAAATTTTACACAAGAATATATATATATTTTCATCTTCCTTCTATTGGTAGGAATGTATTTGGAGATGGAAGAGCAATTAGAATTGCTTGTGAGTAAAATATTAGAAATTGTAACAAGCTTCAAAATAGGAGAATCTTTTTATACATATATTGCAACCCTTGTAGCTATGCTGAATGACATGCAAATGATTATCCCATTACATAATCTTCTTATGAGAAATGTAGAGATCACATACTATTGTGTCTAGTCTCATCAATTTACAACTTGGAAACGAAGTGAAAATGCACAACAACCCAAAAGCTTCCAAAATGGTTGCTAAATATCACTAAAGAAGAGTGAATTATAACATGAATGATTGAGAATAATAGCTAAAAACTACTGAAAATATGTTTGACGAACAAACCTAAAACTCATAGATCATCAAATATTACATTAGAAAATTGTAAAAATATTTAGACTACCCACTTCACCACTGGATAAGTATTTTCTATTCTTTCAATTAATACAAAATAAATTTTATTCCTGATAAAATTGATTCAATCCGATCACAGTTTAAATTCTGATATTTTCTAAAAAAAATTTATAATTAAAAAACATTAATTCTACTCATTAAAAATGAATTCAAAGATAAACTAATTCGTTATTTTAATGATAATTAAATTTTCCTTACAAAACTAAATAAGTTATTTAAATAATAAAAAATAATGTTGATGATTAATTATTGGAACCAAACTAAGCTATCCCATTGCCCACAAAGTAAGGTGAGATTACAATTTTCTCTATGCGAAATTTCCTCCCATTTTCGACAATATTTTTCTGTTTTTTTGTGTGGAATACAATTTTCCCTATAAAACAGGTTTGCTCACATTTCTTTTGCGTGCGAGAACAGTCATTCCCGTGAGCAGAGTAGAGAGAGAGTTATGTAACTGCATAGACTTTGCTATACAAGTGGATGGAAAAAACGCAAGTCTTTTGACGAAGACACGGCTGCTTGAAAGATTTTGTGGTTGTGAGCTAAGATGTTAATTGACTAGAGACTTATGTTAATGGATGTAACAGCTGCGTAGACTTTGCTATACAAGTGACCGACAAAAGCAAAGAGACTTTTGACTTGATCAGAGTGTTGGCTTGAAAGACACGGCTTCTCAAGGAAAATCCAATTAACACGGCTGCTTGAAAGACACAGCTGACCTAAAAGATTTTGTGGTAACTCCGTAGACTTTGCTATACAAGTGGCCGACAAAAGCAAAGAGACTTTTGACTTGAAAGACTCCATCTTCTCCAGGAACGCTCAATTTTTCTATGCCTTTGATTCTGTGGTAGAAATCTAATTAACTTGGTCAACCTACAAAGGGTCTTTCACTCAGGCTAATATATTTGTTTTTTATATTGAAAGATAATTTTGAGTTTTTTTACTGAATAAGTTGTTTATTATTTTTTAATAATTAGAAAGATAATAATATGGTAGTCATAAAATAAATAGTGAAAGGTAGAAAGACACATAATTATAGTTTAGGTAGGATTAAGTTCAAAATAAAAGATGAAATGGTTAAATTGGGGTTAAGTCTGAACACCAATAAAAATAATGTAGTTATGAAGCGACAAAAGCGTGATCAATAGAAGGGAGATCATGGTCATCAAGTTTACCCTTGCATCATCAAGTATGGAATCATCATTGATAGGCTCCTAGATACTAAGAGCACTCTCCTATGCCTGAACTTCACCAATAGGCTATTGAGTACAAGCATGAGAAATAGTCAAGTCTAAGCTAGGGTACTTACAAGAATTTAGCCAACCAAGATCACCATGCTTATGCCAAGAGGCAAAAGGTGGTTGAGAGGGCTAAGACCACCCATGAGCAACATAATTCTTAGAGCCTTTTGGCTAAGAGCCTTGAAATTAGGATCCTAAATATCTTCTAGCAAATTGACTACAACCACATCTATGACCATGAGATGGGGAGGAGGCAAGAACTAGAACTCTAGAATCCGTGTAGGGAACATTACCCAAATGATCAAAGAGTTCTTGTAGATGTGTAACTTCCATTCTAACAATACAAGTTTGCACCTAGATTTGCATAAGAACATTGGAGAAAATCATAGCTTTAATGTATCTAGATAAACATGAACATCAATTGAACAACCTAAAAAGAGAGTTCAATTTTTATTTTTCAAAATACTGAAGATAATTTCTATTTTGAAAGCATGCCAAATATAGACAAATTTAAATGGAAGATAGGATTAATTTCCTAAAAAAACCATATACTGTGAGAAGGGATTGGGCCAAAAAGGCTTTTAAAAAATGATGTATCAAACTTCAAGTTTTCTAAGCTCTAGTGTAGAGCCAAAAAGGATGCTTGAGAGTCTCTAATTGTCCATAGAAAGGATGGCATGGGTTGAGAACTCCTAGATGAGATAAACAAGAGCCAAGTAGAGACCTTGGTAAGGAATGCACCACATGAAATGAGCTAATTCAAGCTCAAGAATAGCCACTTAAACAATCTAGAACCATTGATTCCAAGTTTTAGGAGATAAGGCATAAGCCACAAGTATTTCTTGCAATATCTATAATTGCAAAATTGTGTTTTACGATACCAATTTGAATCTTTCCACTAGGACTTGAAGGACCTAAACCAAATTTTATGAATCATATGAGAAGGGATGACATCAATAATAGTTTGGAAGGTCTCCCAATCCTAATTGGATAACCAAAATTATTAACTTGGCTTCAAGCAAGGATATCTAAAATTTGAGGTGGCTTCATCAAAGAGATATAAAAGAGTTTTAATTACTTTGTTAAAGAATTTCAAATCATGAACCCAATGGGATTTAGCAAGAAGATGATCTTGATTGGATAGAACTAGAGACTATCAAATAGATTGTTGGTTAATTAAGAGACTAATGTGACCAACCCAAAGAATCCAAGGCTTGATGGTGTATACACCTAAAAACGGTCATCACCTTTAATTAATTAAATACTAGCTATTTGATTAATATTTCAACTACATATAAATAAATGCTCAATTTATTTATATTGTTCACCCTTCTCTAATTCTCCAAAATTTAAAACACTTTCTTCTAAATTAATTAAATAAACACCTAAAAACAGTCATCACCTTTAATTAATTAAATACTACCTATTTGATTAATATTTCAACTACATATAAATAAATACTCAATTTATTTACATTGTTCACACTTCTCTAATTCTCCAAAATCTAAAAAACTTTCTTCTAAATTAATTAAATAAACAAGGTTCCCTAAACTTGTTTTATTTAATTAAACTTCATTAAATCCAATTAGGAATTAGAGCACATTTCTACAACTTTTTGTGTGTCACCTCATCAAGGTCACATGAAAATAAATAACTCTAATTTTTAATTAGAATTATCCTCCACTAATTTCAAAAAGCACATGGTCTTTCCTTCCCACACTTCCACCAATTTCAAAAAGCACATGGTCTTTCCTTCCCACACTTCCACCAATTTCAAAAATCACATGGTCTTTTCTTCCCACACTTCCACCAATTTTGGAGCATATGATTTATTCCTCCCACACTTGAAGCTTCCATCCAAATGGCATGTTGCCCATTGGTCAAGAGATTCTTCCACACACATGGCATGGTCTTTTCTTCCCACACTTCCACCAATTTTGGAGCACATGATTTATTCTTCCCACACTTCCACCAATTTTGGAAGCACATGATCTTCTCTTCCGACACTTGAATCTTCCATCCAAATTGCATGTTTTGTTGGTGTGAATAATTGTCTTGTACCTAGTTTATTCATTCACTAGGTAATTAGGGGACATATTCACATGGTTAAGTTTACTTAGGATAAAAGATTCCTTCTAGAAGGCTTAGTTGGCTTATCTAGAACTTATCTTATCTAGCTAGGATGCATCATTTCCTAGGTGATTAGGTTGTTGGTTGTCTCATGTCATAAGACCATGACATTTGTCAACATCATATTCATACCTATCTCTCAACCTTGCCCATATAAGCAAGGCATCTCATGTACATTTGAATTCAAGTTAATCAAGCAATCAATCAATCTTGCATTGTGAAGCAAGCTTTCTTGCCATTCTCTCTCTTGTGAAAGTGGTTTTGGTCGCAACTGATCTTGGGGGTGTTGAGGAGTCACCATTAACTCCTACATGTTTCCCATTGGTCAAAAGATTCTTCCACACACATGATATGTTGTCTTTGGTCTACGGGACATCCTGATTCTCTTCATCTTCACTATCCATTTTTCTTATTCGAATTTGGACCGTTGATTATTGCCACAGGTCACTATATGCTTGGAAAAGGCTATAAATACAACCCTGGGGCCTTGTATTTTGCATCCACATTTGAAGAAAAGTTATCATGCAGGTTTATCATTGGAGCTTGGAGCATTCTTGGAGTCTTATAGTTAGTTTTTATATCATGTTTTGCATCATATTTAGATCTTAGATTAACATATTGATTCATAGTTGCATTTTATCATCCATCTTGCATCATAGTTGCATTTTAGATTAGTTCATTTTAAGTTTGCATTTGAGCATATTGAGTATCATCTTAGTAATTTTTAGTTTGCATTGGAGCATATGTAGAATCATATATAGATCATCATAGTTCAATACCATAGCATCCACCTCCACTTGTTCATTTATCATCAACATCATCCTCCATCCATCATGGCATTCATCATCATTGTTTGCACATAGTTTCATGTAGGCATATAGTTGGCTTGCATGTTGAATACTAATCTCATTTCTTAAGTGCCATTCTAATAGCCTTTGTGCACATAGAAATTTGAGGGCCAAAAAGGTTAAAAATAATCATTTAAGAATAGAGGACAATGAGATGTTCTTGGAAGATTTATCTTTATTGCAACTTAGAATAGTTTTACTTTGCTTTGAATCTTTGAATATAAATCATTTCATTAAGGTTTGTGTTGATACTAACTTTGCACTTTTCACACACACATAGATGGAATCCTAGGCCATCCAGATGCTCTTAATAACAAATTTTCCTTATGTTTGGATAGGCTCTCTCATGGTGAGGAGAGTAGTGTCTAAGTCCTTTCCAAGCTAGTCACCTAGTAGGAACTCTTAATGAAATACAATGCCTTATAACAATTTTCCAAGAAATTTTCCCTTCTAAATATTTGATGATCCATTTAGCATAGAGAGAAATGCTTTGATGATGAATTGAAATTATTCCTAAACCACTAGCATCATGAGGGAGAAAACAAAATTTCTAAGAAATACAATAAAATCCTTTACACTCATCTATAGAGGCCTAAAAAAAATCCCTGTATAGCTTCTCAAATTTTAGATAAGAGGACTTAAAGAGACTTAACAAGAGTAATAAAAGTGGGCAGTGCCTAAAATTTTAGAGCACACCTAGAACTTACTAGCTAAAGAGAGGCATATTGATCCAATAATTCATTTTTTAAATCTAGCGATGACAACTTGCCACAAGATAACAAACGATTCTTGAAAAGTAGAGGGAATGCCTAGAAATCAAAATAATTTGTCATGCTCAATTTTTTAATTTCCAACCAAAATGGTCAAACCAACTAGATTTGGGAAGAAAAATCCATTTATAAAATTGGATCTTTTTCCATTACATTTCAAAGAAAATAAGGGCTTGTTTGATATTATTCTCATCCTCAAGTAGACTAAGAAAATAATCATTAGAAAAATTCCCATTGACCAAATGGGTAGATGAATTGTGCTAAAATATAGCCAAAGACTTCAACAACAAGCACATAAATTGTGGAAACTAAAGGGCATCCATGGTGAATAAACCAAAAAATCCCAAAAGGATTGCATTTTTAACCATTAATGGTGATGCAAGCCAAGGTGTCAATTGATAACATCTAAAAAATTAGATAAAATTTGGCCCAAACCAAGTGCGTAAAGCATGACAAGAATATAGGGTCATTTAATGTAGTTGTAAGCCTTTGTGAAGTCAAATTTGATTAACATTATAGTTAATTTCTAAGAACACAAGGCCCATTCCATCTCTTCCCAAATAACAATAATATTATAAATGATGTGTCATGACCTAATAAGATCAATTTTCTCAAGATAGATCGATTGGGGAAAGAGTTGCTTTAGCTTGAGACCAAGAGATTTGGCAATTTAATCTTGTAGGAGATATTTAATAAGGTGGTATGATGCTATTATAATTTCCTCTCGGTTTCTAGCTTTAGGTATGAACTTAATATATTCTTTTATTGATTATGTTTCCTAATGATTTCTCATAAAATATTCTAGATAGGCCTTGTGGAGGTTTTCACCCATAGTATCCCATTTTTTTATATAACTCACATGTGAGAATTCATCTAAGCTAGGGGATTTATCATGAAAAATAAAGAAGATGGCCTCATGCAATTATTACTTAGTGAGAAGTTGATCACAGAGAATATGTTGAGATGTGAAAACTTGACGAATAAATAAATTTAGGTATTGTTGTACAAATTTTTCTTGAGCTAGGGTATACTCTTGTGTAGTAAAAACTTGCTCATAATGTTATAGAAAGGAATAAATAATTTCTAAAATCCTAGTAAAGAGAATTTGTGCCTACTTTATTTTATTGATGGCTAAGAGAGATATATGATCTTACAAATCCTAAAAAAGTTCTTCACAAACCTTTTCTCTAATCTTAATCCAATGAAGTTGAGATTTTTATTTGAGCACCATGAGTATAGTGTACATCTATAATCTACTTCTAGTAGCAAAGCATAGCCATGTGATGCCGAGATTTTGAGTTGAAAGGTTGAGTTTCCAAAGAAATAGTAGCTTGGAAAAGCTATGAGGTGGTGGCCTCTTAAGAATAATGGTGGAAATGGTTAATATAACACACATAAATGTGGAGGAAATAGGAACTGCAATTGATAACACCATTCCTCCAAGCTATCTAACTTGTCTCATGCATGAGGAATGAGTCCAAATTCCAAACACATTGAATATTAGCTAATTTGGTCTCATGAGCGAGTAGTGACATGTTTACAAAAAGCTAAATCTTTATGACCTTGGGATTGGTAAGTTGCACTCAATATGAAACTATATTGGAAAGTGTTATGAAAGGAAAACATCTAACAAGTAACAACTTGAAATGGTGAAAAATGGATTAGGATGCTTTCATATGGTTTTAGGACATAGAGCACACCCAATTTCCAATTTCATTCAAGGATAACCTTAGAGATCTCAATGCAAAGGAGAAAGATATCTTGCAATAGGGTTGTCCTAGGGGCTGATTGTAAACTAATAAGGGGTTCACCACCAAGTTAAGACTTGGAAAGACAAATGCAATGCAAGATGTAATACTAAACCCTAATATGATGCAATGATTTACAAAATGACCTAGAAAAGTATGAAAAACAAGACAAAAAGCTGCAAGATGAAATGTGTGCACCTAGAAATATGGAGATGACCGAAAGGAGGTCTGTAATGCTAGAAATTATGACTTTAATGTTGAGGGGACTCATTTTTCAAGTTGTGCAAATCAGTCTCAAATTTGGTTTTCCATGTGGGAACAGGAGTCTAGCAAATGGGTATCTAAATTTGTAAAAAAAGAATTTTGACCTAAATTGGGACTCATTTACCAGAAGTGGTGAATCAGTCCAGTTAGGGTTTTTTGAAACTTCAAAGTATGAATCTTCTCTCCTCAGTCTGCTCAATCTACTTCTTCAGGTTTCCAAATCCAACTCTGTAAATCAACCTATAGGTGTTCTCCAATGTTCTCCAATGCTTGATGATAACTTTGACAACTTTAGGCACTTTGACAACTTTCTCCAAACTTGCTCTTCAATGCGTCTTCAACCTAAACCTACAAATCACATACAAAAGAGAGGGAAAAATGTTGTTTTGTTAGTGGAAAGGGGTTTGCCTTGGTCAAACCTTGTTTTGGTAATCAAACCTTGAAATGAAATTATAGGAGTATATGGTGACTCCTCAACACCCCCAAGATCAGTTGTGACCAAAACCACTTCCACAAGAGAGAGAATGACAAGAAAGTTTGCTTCACAATGCAAGATTGATTAATGGCTGAATTGCTTGATATAAGCTTGAATTCAAATGTACAAGAGATACCTTGCTTATATGGGAAAGGTTGAGAGATAGGAATGAATATGATGTTGACAAATGTCATAATCCTATGACATGAGACAACCAACAACCTAATCACCTAGGAAATGATGCATCCTAGCTAGATAAGATAAGTTCTAGAAAAGCCAACTAAGACTTCTAGAAAGAATCTTTTATCTAAGTAAACTTAACCATGTGAATATGTCCCCTAATTTACCTAGTGAATGAATAAGCTAGGTACAAGATAATTATTCACACTAACAGAAATGAAATAGGAATGGCAAATGATGAATGAAAAAAATATGATGTTACAACTCATCACACCCTAGCAATGAAGTGTTGCAAACATGTATGAGATGGCTCCAATGGATGTAGAATGATTGAGTGATCAATATGGCTCTATCAAGTTGCTTAAGAACCCTATCAATTCTTTCTCTAAGGTTACTCCATGTGTACCATGCTAGATATGAGAATGAAAACAATTAAGATTATGATCATAAATCCATATTTTATTATAGAAAAGTACCACACTTCTCTTTCACTAGTTTTCAAACACATATGCAACACACCACATTTATCATAAGTCTTCTCAATCATATTAAATAATTACATAGGATGTAACTGGTCGAATAAATTAAATGTATGACCCATCTCTAGAAGGTAGATCTCTCAACAACACAATTTGAGTCATAAAAATTAATTAATGTCACATGCGAAAGAGAAAGTTGATGACACCAACACGATCCACTTCATGATTGCTATAAAAAAAATGACTAAAAGTCTAGATAAAATGGCATGTTGTAGAAGTAAAAACTAAAATAAGTAACCTCTTGTAAGAAAATAATGTTTAGACCTAGAAAATAATAATGAGTGTTATGAATGGAATACTTCTATATGAGGTCTATCAAACCTCAAATGTTCTTAAAAATATAATTTATGAACAAGTGTTGAGAGTCATCTCCTCATTAACCAACTCATCTAAAGTTGAGGAACTATTCTACAAAAACACTTCCTTTGAACTAAATCTACCTATCTATATTAAAAGTGTTGGAACTTGATAAGATTAGTTTTCATTGCTGTCAAAAGTGTGATGAAGATTGTATATGTTTCAAAGATAGCTAATATGTAGAGATGTCTAATAGTTCTAGTCAGTATTGTAGTGTTGTGAAAGACTAATAGCTAGTTTGTTGTCTAAGTATGATACAAAGGTGGATACACATTTCCTAATGTGTTTTCAGTATGTCTACATTGATATCTTGCCAGTATAGTGTACCACACTCAATGAAAATCTATAGAAGCTTTGTCCATGGAATTCTCAGTTATATACCTTTAGATAGAGTTAGTATTTTGGTTTGCATCCTTTTGTAGAGCAAGATTTGGTATTGTGGTTCAGAAGATAAGTAAATAGAGATGTGAAGGTATCATATCCAAAGTTTCATGGCATTATACATTTTGTAGTGAAATTTACATGTGACAAAGTTTTGGTCTATGCTCTTGCAGTGCAAAGTGCTTATGAAGGCTTGTTGGAATGCTCTACATTCCTTCAAATGTAAAGATTCGATCAAGTAGATTTGGGGACATACTCAACAATGTCTTATGTATGCAATATGGAAGTTTCAAGTGGCTTGGTACTCTGCAATTTTAGTTTTCAAGTGAAAGAGAGTTATAATTGATTTTGGATGCCTAATCTTCTATAAAACATATGTCTAGATACTTGCAGTGCTAGTAGAAGATTGTAAAGATCAGTTGTATGATTTTTTGTGGAAATTCCACATGTCTCATGGTGTCTGAGGATTGAAGTGCATGAAGATCTATCTTGTTTCCAATATCACACAGTTGTTTCAAGTCATTTTGTGAAGTTATGTTATTTTTGTGGTTGACAGTGGGTATGTTGATGATGTGCACCACTAATTCATGTTTGAGCGATTTCTATGAAGTGTTTGTATATGTTGTATGGTTCATGCTAACTCATTTAGAAGAGATGTAAATAATGTTTCTGTGTGTAGTGTTTTTACCCCATCTAGAATGCAATAAATAAACTCAAGCAAGAAGATAAAAACAAAACAAAACACTCAAGATTGGGCTTAAGATGAAAGTCAAACTTAAAATGAAAATAAGACCAAATTTTACCTTGTTTGAGTTTGATGAAGTTGTTTTCCCTCATTGATGACTTGATATGTGTGCTCCTAGAATGATTTTGACAGCATAACGGCTTGATTCTGCTTGATTTGGATGCAAGAATGATGGATTTTGGTTATGGATGCAAGATGGTAGTGTATGATTGCGAGAGTGAGATGATGAATGATTGAGAGAATGGTTAGGGTTGCAAAAATGGCTAACTATTAGTCATTTAGCAAGGGAGATGGAATGGATGGTGGAGATTGAAAGAGGACAAGAGATCAAGGGCTGAGATCAAAGAGTTGACCAAAGGAATTAAAAATTCCTCAGAAGGACCTTGGGAAGACAAAAAGGAATTAAAAATTCCTTGGGGGATGGGGAGAGTTGAACAAAGGGTAGGTTGAGATAATTAATAAATGATTAGGTTGTGTAGGTGAGGGATTAAGCAAATGATTAGGTGGGTAATGAGGATTAATGATCCACTTGCCTTTTATGGAGGATGTGACATGAGGAGAATTAAATAAATAGATTATTTATTTAATTCTTTAGAGGAAAAGGGATAAGGGATGGGAGTAAATAATTAAAGGTAATTATTTACTTTAGGCTAAGATTTTAAAGATGATAGAAGAAATAAATTAGGATGAAAGGATAAGGGATAATGAATATTAATTCAATAATAGGGTATTATTTAATTAATATAGAGGATATGGCATTAGTCGAATTGGGGGTAAATTGACCAAATTAAAGTGGTCAATTTTTCAGTGTCTATAGTTTCATCCTTTTTGTATACCGCCAATGAAGATGTAGGTTGACATGCTATAAGTTTCACAATTTCTTATTTATGGTCAACTGAATTTTTTTTTTACAAGTGTATAGATGATATATATTAAAGATAAAATATGTGAATATTATGGAAGTGTGAGAAGATGTATGAGTGCATGAGCAGAGCGTGACAATATCCTCTATAGACCTAATGTGTAGAATTGATGACTATCAATGATTGAAGCCATAAAATCAATCATATTTGAGTTGTTTCTTTTTCAATTAGGGAGTAGTAGCTTCCTTAGGTTTTAGCCCCTAAAATAAAGTTAGTGTGTAGTTGCTTCCTTAGGTTTTAGCCCAAAATCAAATTTGTGAACTATTATTTACTTGTGAGGTTGGATCAGGATAATAGCTCCTAGCAACATTTTTCACTGTGGTTTTTCCTGTGTGGGGTTTTCCATGTAGATCTGGTGTCTATTGTGTTCTTGTGTGTGTGCTCATTTTATTTCCTTTTTTTTAAGTGGTTGAATGCTTAAATGGCATCGACAGTGATTAATTGGAATTGAATTTTTGAAGCATACTAATTCACCCCTCCTCTCAGTATTCTATTAAGTTCAACAATTGGTATTAGAGAAAGGTTCCTTGATACAAACCTAATAGTTGAGGTAGATCCTGTCTTTGGAACACATGGAGAATAAAGCAATTCCCAAAAAGAAGTTCTCTCAAGAGAGATAGGCCATACTTCAAAAGGAGGATGATGAATTTGAATTTGAATTCAATAAAGAAGATTATCTAGTGGATTATGAATGAGAACTCATTTATAATCTAAATTATCTAGATGAAGAAAGAAAAAAGAATGAAGAACTTTAGTACAAACTTGAAAAATCAGAGAAAAAAATTAGAAAGTTGAAATTTCAAGTTGAAGAAGGTAAAAGAATTGAAGAGTGCCCGAATATCCAACTCATTGAAAAAACTATTGAATGTTCCAAGCTTGAAGAACATATTGTCTCCCTAAGGAAAGAATTGGAAAAAGAAAGACAAAAAATTGACAAAGGACTAAAGATGAAAGGAGGTTCTAACATTATTGATGAAATCATCAACTCTCAAAAGTCTTCAAAAGAAAAATCTAGTCTTGGTTTTGAGAAAAGTAAAGTCCCAATAACTAGTGCTTCTATAAACCTATAGGAGAATTTCAAAGTAGAAGGAAAGTCTAAAATAAAGGAGGAAAAATCTTGCATTAAAGAATCTAAGAAGACAACCTCCAAAGATGCAAGTTTAGATCAAGAAAAGAAGATAGATAGCAAGAAAGAAGGTGGATTCATTCTATTCTGGAGATAAAGGAGATTTAAAGGTCCTCCACCTGCTATTCAACATTCCCCTATTAGGTTCACTCAATCTTTTCAAGGTTATTGTTATTCTTACAATGAATTTGTGCATAAGGCTATAATTGTAGATATAGAGAAAGAAGGAATGATCACATGGGTAGAAGATCATTTGTGGCTCAAAGAAATGATGTTGTTTCATTTCATGGTTATTGCTATGCATGTAACAATTTTGGTCATAAGGTTGCATAGAAACATATACTCATTCAAATGCATAGAAACACATCTAATGCAACATATAGACTATACTGGACACACAATACAAATTGGGAGGAATAAAACCTCACTCATGGGACCAATCTCATATTATCACAAAAAAATTCTTATTGTACCTTAAAATTGAACTCTATCTAGTTGAAATACTAAGATATCCAACATCCCACCTTCATAAAGATGAATATAATTCAATTTCCATTCCTACCATAGCCATTTGTTAGCAGGTCAAGGGCTAGAATAGATATTACTGCAAGCTACTGCAAAAGATTCATGGAGGACAACAAAGGAATTAGTTGTAATTAGGAGACATGTCCCTTCATGGAAATGCACATATATGTGCAATATAAATAATAAATGATGGATGATATATATATGTAGATAGAGGGATAGATATAAATATATGTATAAGGAATATATGAGTAGAGACTAAGACCTGCCTTTTGTATATGGTTATAATATAATATAAGGAGATATAAGGAGTTGTCTACATATATGTTATGGATGAATGAATTGTTCTTTGTTGTTAATATAGTAAATCTTTATCAGTTCTTTTGAAATCCTCGCCACAAATGCTTGTTTCTCTTATTGTATCATCTAGGATATAAAATTACTACACAAGATACCCTAGGGTATAGATCTTTGGACTATACTTCCCCATCCTTCTTTCCAACACCATCCATTATCTAAGTTTAAGCACAAATGACCACAAGGCTCTAACCTTAGTAAAAAATGGTAGTTATATAGCTCCATCAATGCCTTAAGGTTGATCAATACTTTTCACTTCCCCTTTCCACCTATGATTCAAGGAACTACTTTATAAATTCTTCCTGTTCATTGGATCGTGCACATCTTGTACTTATCAATAAAACTCATAAACAAGAATCACTTCACAAATTTACACCACAAGAAACATGAATATATACACCTATAAATTCAATCAAAATTGAATACACCAAACTTATTTTTGGATATAATCGAACAAGACATTAGTCTCATACTTAATTACAAATTATAGCACTATGCTATATACCATATTAGGACTTTTTGACAACTCCGTTTATTGATTTTCCTCATTACTCTACTTTATTCTAGCATAATTTTCTAAGGTGCAAGTATTCTATAATTCAACAAGGTTTAACCTTACATTATTTGGGATTTATGAGATTCTTGAATCTTTTGTCCAAATTTTATTGGTTTCTTTGGGCTAGTGCTTGAGTTCTCCCTAATTTCATTTTGGGGTTTCCTTCTACCACACATCTTCATTATTCCTCATGATCCCACCATGAAAATTCATGGCTCCAATTGACCAATTGAATTGGTTGTAGGGCAATTGGATCATACATTCTAAATTCCTCTATCCTTTAGGTGTATTCTCTCTAATGTATTATCCTCAATTCTCATACAACCATCAAATTTATGTAATTAGAATGTACACTTGTTGGAATTCCTAGTACATAGTTGGTCTTCCATAATTTCCTTGTGGGACACTTGGCTTCTCCATTTATTCTTGGTGGTCTTTTAATAGGTGCAATTGTGCACCATCACCATGGACAACATTAAATTCTAGTGAACTAGAGCATCCCCCTTTCACATAGTTTGGACCATCCATGTTGAAAAAATCCTACATAGTCTAATATGTTCATCAAGGCATCATGCCACATGAATTATCATGAAGTTTAAAATTTAAAGTTTCAATTATTTAACAATATTAGTCCAAAATACTCATTCAATAATAATCACTCCAAGTCCTTGTTAGCTATTCTTACACACTTAAATAAGTTCATCAATTCATGAATTCTTTACAAGATAATCCATGTGGTGTTCAGTTTAGTAAAAAGTAATCTTTAAAGTTATAAACCAAAATTTAGTAACCTTAATATGGGTTGCTTTTATTAATAAAAAATAGGTTACCCAAATTTTTACATGATAATAACAACTTAACATAGAAATTTATTATGTATTCAAGATGCATGTACAAGGATATCATGCTAGTTTATAATTTCATCATTATGCAAAATAACTTAGATTCAATCCATGACATATTATAGTGGTCAAGGATTATTTTCTCTATTAAATGGAGACCAATGGGGTGTTACAACCTTCTTTAAAGAAATTATCTGATTTCATAATATTAGTTCATATTTTTAGGTTGAATTTGTGAGCACAAAAATGACATGCCATGTATTGGATCCTCTTGATCAAAAATTTAAGTTTCTCCATAGACACAAGCCAATCACCTTCTAATGAATCATTATTCATCATTTTTCACATTGAGGCATTTAAATGGTGTATCTAAGTCAAGTATAAGAGTACATCACCCTTAAGTAATTTCACAAGGCAATCAAACCTTAGTCTACCCATCGTCTACACATTTTTTTTTTAGGTCAAAGTTTCATTTTTATAATTCAAAGATCATTTTAATACAAAAAGTTCATTTTCATATGCTCAGATCTAATCTTAGGTTAATTTTATAATGTAGATTCAACTCTACCTATTTTTTAAAAATATCCTAAATTAATATTTCATCCTTATGTTTTTATATGTCTAAGTTTAAGCAATTTTGAACTGAAATTCAATAGTTATGATCAAAATGATAAACAACTATCCTTTGAGAGTCCAAATAAACTACTTGTACTTTAATTCCTTTTAACTTCTAATTCCTAAATTCAACCACATGATTTTACACAATACTGAATTAGATCAGTTGAATCACATTGGTCGTAACATTTATAAAAGTCCAATTTTAATAAAGAAAATCAAATCAAATCATTAGATTTCTTTACAATTCAAATTAAACTTTCTCAAAAAATGGATTTTCGATCGACGTTTGGCTCCAAACCAACTCTTCAGAACTCGAAGGTTTTTGAGAATACTCTTTTTTCAGTGGAACCTGAAAAAGTTATGACAGGTCCGACAGGAGGGCCTAGAATCCCAAAGATTAATGGGTGCCTTGAACGATGTAAAGAGAGGCCGATTGTAGTCATTCCGATGGAGATGATGGCTGAAGACATTGATTATTATTCTAGGCATTCTCTTTACTGCAAATTCTTAGGTTTGAAAATTTCTTTGCATTTCTTGGAGACGTGGGCTCATAGGACATGGATGCCTGAAGGAGAGATGGAGATCCGCCTCCTGCAAAATAACTATTTCATGGTCTCATTTGATTGTTTGGCAGATCGAAATAGGGTTTTTGAAGGCGGACCATACTTTTACAATCAGGTGGGCTTGTTCATTAAGCCGTGGCACGCAGGCTTCAACTCGGCGGAGGAACTTCCAAATTGGGTTCCGGTTTGGGTTCGTCTCCCAAGGCTTTCGGTGGAATGCTGGCGGGAGGATGTGTTGTATCTATTAGCCTCAAAACTGGGGAAACTTGTGGGTTCATCACAACAAACACAATTCAAAAAGGTAATGAATTTTGGTCGATTCTGTGTGGAAATTGATTTAAGTAAACCATTGCCAGATTCGTTAGAGGTGAGTGCAGGAGATTACTCATGGGTGCAATAGCTTGATTATGAAACGCTTCCTTTCCGTTGTCATTTCTGTCATGAGTATGGTCACCTCCTGTGCAGATGTCCAAAGGCCAAGCCTTTGGAGGCTCAATCTTCTCAGCCTTTGGCAAATCCGCCCAGGGTGGACAAGGGCAAGGATCCCTCTTAGGGTTTCGATGGTAGGGAAGATAGTTTTATTCCAGTTTGAGGTAGAAACAAAAATAAAGGTCATAAAAGGGCTTTGAAGGATAGGCAGGAGGAGGACACTTTCAACAGGTTTGAGGTGCTGGAGGATCTTAGTCAGTAGGAGGTGAATCCAGGTTTTTTGGATCTAGATCATGGGACTTTGGATATGGATCTACATGAATCTTTGTTTGTGGCTTCACTTGCCCCCCAACAGGTGGGGGTGGTGGGAATTCCATGCTTTGATGAGGTCGGGGTTGTTCCTAGTCAGCCATTACTCAATTCTGAGGTTCCTTTGTCTCCACTTGCTGAGGGGACCTTGGCTTTAGGGGCAGATCAATAGTTGGAGGGGCAGGATGGGTTGGGTGGTAGTGCTGAGGTAGCGAAAGATAGTGGGGACAAGGATCCCCTCTTGTAGAAAGTTGGTTCGGAGGTGGGTAAGAAGATTGTCAAGCCATCCTCTCAGTTGGGTGTTTTGCAAAAAACCCTCAAGAAGGGGGGCCAGAGAAAAACACTAAGCTAGGAAGGAAGAAGGACGAGGAGAAGATTAGGATGATAGGGGAGACTTTGGTGGAGTCGGGGTCAATCAAGACTCTGGATTCGCATTTTTCAGGTCCCTCGAAATGATAGTTCTCTCTTGGAATGTAAGGGGCTTGAACAGTTGCCCTAGACAAAAAGTTGTTCGGGATTTGATTCAAAGTCATGCGCCTGATGTTCTTTTTCTACAGGAGACTAAGCTCTCTGTGGAGGGTATGATGGATTTAGTTACAAAGTTATGGAGGAATGGTGACTATCAATGCATTGGTGCTCAGGGGTCTTCCAGCGGGGTGGCGTGTCTATGGAACCTGCAGAAGATCTGCCCCCTTTGGTGGGTGTCTTTCAAGTCTTCCCTTTCCATGGTGGCTCTTGTTTTATGTCTGGGGAAATTGCTCTCTTCTCCAATGTGTATGTGCCTGTGGAGTTGCAGGGGAAAAAACTCTTGTGGTCCAACATTCGTTTAGTTCGTAGCCTTTTTCCTTACCATCCTTGGATTATTGGAGGTGATTTTAATGCTATCATGGAGCTTGCTGAGAAGAAGGGTGGTATTGCAAGGTTGGATGCTTCCACGTTGCTGCTCCAGGATAATGTCTCTACTTTGAATCTTGTTGATATTAAGCCGGCCACTAGTCTTTTTACTTGGAATAACAGGAGAACTGGTGATGCTTCTATTTCTGAAAGACTTGATAGATTTATGGTGTCTAGCTTTTGGTTGGGGGACAGGTGGTTGACAAGCTTTGAAATTTTGGATAGTTGTGGTTCTGACCATTGGCCTATTAAGTTGGTGGCCGATGTGCCTCAATGTAGAGCTTGACCATCCTTTAAGTTCCAACTCATGTGGCTTAGGGATGAATCTCTTCATGATTTTCTCCCTAGTTGGTGGGATCAGGGGAAGCCAGCTTATGGCATTGCTATGTACTCTTTCTCAAAGAGGCTTTAGTATGTTAAATACAGTTTGAAAAGATGGAATAGGCAACATTTTGGTAATTTATTCCAGGAAAAATAGATGGCTCAAGATAATCTGGATCTAATCACCAGGCAGATTCGGGATCAAGGCCTCTCAGAGGAGCTGAGTTTGTTAGAGGGTGCTGCTTTAAAGAAGCTCAAGGAATGGGAATTAAGAGAGGAGATCTTTTGGAAACAAAAGTCTCGTATTGAATGGCTTCAGGCTGGTGATCGGAACACCTCCTTTTTCCATAACTCTGTCAAGGATCAGAGACAAGGTAATGCTCTTTCTTCTATTTTGCTACCTGATGGGGAAACTTTGTCCTCTTCTGCTTCTATTTTTGCTGAATGCATTAGGTATTTCTCTACTCTCTTCTCTGAGGACTCTCCTCCTGCAGAGGAGGATGAAGCAAGGATTTTATATTGTATCTCGAAGCTGGTGACTAATGAAATGAATGATTCTTTGCTTGCTCCCATTACCTTGTCCGAGCTTGAGAATGTTGTGTTTCAGATGAAGAAAGGTAAAGCACCGGGATCTGATGGGTTCCCAGTTGAATTTTTTTAGGAATTCTGGTAAGTGATTAAATTGGATCTTTTGGAGGTTGTTCAGGAATCCTTTATGCATAAGCAAATGCTAAAATCCCTGAATGCTACTTTTTTAGCTCTTATTCCTAAGGTGGAGGGAGCTAAATCTTTGGATCGGTTTAGGCCTATTGCACTATGTAATGTGGTGTATAAAATTATTACTAAGTTGATTGCGGAAAGGATGAAACCTTGGCTTGAGGATTTAATCTCTAAGGAACAGGGGGTTTTGTTGTTGGCAGATAGATCATGGATGGGGTGGTTATTGCTACTGAGGCCATACACTCTATGGAATCCTCAAAGGAGAAATCTATGTTTATCAAGCTAGACATGGCCAAAGCTTATGATCGTGTTAAATGGAGCTTTTTGTTTAAGGTTCTTAGAGCTTTTGGCTTTGCAGAAGGCTGGATTGATTGGGTTAGAATTTGTGTCACTTCCTCTTCCTTTTCGGTGCTGGTCAATGGTGAACCCACTTGCTTGTTTGGTGCTTCTAGAGGCCTTAGGCAGGGAGATCCCCTGTCCCCTTACTTATTCATCCTTCTTGCGGAGGGCCTAGGTAGACTCATCCGTGCTCAGGTTGCTAGTGGCTTGCTCCAGGGATGGAGTTGGGGAGAAGATATTCCCCCTCAGTCTCATTTGCAGTTTGTCGACGATACTGCCTTGATGGGTAGGGCTAAGGTTGAGGAGGCTCTCAATTGGCACCGTGTGTTGGATTGTTACTTGGCGGCTTTTGGGCAACACATAAATGAGGACAAGTCCTTCATTTACTTCTTCCACACTCGTAAGGGTATTCAAAGGAGAATTGTTGATATCCTTCGGTTCCAGATTGGTTCGCTACCTTTTTCCTACCTTGGAATCCATCTTGCGGTTCGTTCTCTCCCCAAAAATTTTTGGTTGGAGACTCTTTATAAGTTCAGAAGATTAGTCAGTCATTGGACTTGTAGGTGGCTTTCTTCTGCTGGTAGAGTGACTCTTCTAAAGTCTATGGTCCAGGCTCTTCCTATTTATAAGTGCTTTGTTCTCTCTGCCCCTTCAAGTTTTATTAAAGACTTCGAGAAATTGTCTCGTCAATTTCTGTGGCTAGTAATCTTCTTCATAGAAAATGGAGTTTGGTGAAGTGGGATGTTGTTTGTAGGCCCAAACAAGAGGGGGGTCTTGGCCTATGGCGGACAGATTTCAATGGGCAGGCCTTGGCCTCTAAGTTGTATTGGCGCTGGTGCTCTCAACAACACATGTGTTGGGCTAAAATTCTGACCTCCAAATATTTGGGGGTGGTGGACTGTAGTGAGGTTGCAAGATTCAATATGGAGGGGAAAGTCTCAGTGATTTGGGGAACCCTTAAACATGGTGCCAAGCTGGTTAAATAGGTTCTTTTTTGGATTTGTAATGGGGGTCAGGAGGCTCTCTTTTGGCATGACTCTTGGGATGGACACCCACCCATTGTGTCCTCTCATCCCCACCTCCACACCTTGTGCCAGTCTTTCATGGAGGCGGGCTGGAGTCATGTGGCAGATTTCAAATTTCAACATTCTTTGGGTCAGATTTCTGTGGCCAGGTGGAAAGACCCGTTGGTTTGGTCGCTTGGTGGTACGGTGGAGGATCTTCAAGAGCTTGCTAAGATCTTACCGGGTCGTGCCTGTAATTCTCTTCATGGGGTTGATGTTCTTGCTTGGGGTCCTGACTTGAAAGGCAAATTTTCAGTTGCCTCTGGCTATCAGGTGTTGGATAAACAATGTTTTGGAAGCTCCCAGGTTTCTTGGTGGAAGTAGGCTTGGAATAAATTTTCTTGGCCTAAGAGTAATTTTTTCTCTTGGCTCGTGGTTCTTGGTAAATGTCTTACTTGGGACAACCTGTGCAAAAGGGGGTTTCAGGGCCCCTCCATGTGCATTTTGTGCGGTCAACATGAGGAATGCATATCACATCTCTTTTTCCAGTGTTCTTTAGCTAGGACTATCTGGCATCATTGGTGGAATCTTTGGAGCTTACTATGTTGCCACGTCTCTTCTTTGGAGGATTTTTGGAAAAGACAGGGTTCGTCTCCTGCCACAACCTCTTTTCTTAAAATTGCTTGGAGCATTGGTCCTAGCTTGATTGTTTGGAAAATCTGGTTGGAGTGTAACACAAGAATTTTTCTTGGTAAAAAATTGTTTATGGGGCAACTTTGGCAACGAATTCTTGGCGCTTTGCAGGAGACTTTGACTGCGAAGTGTGATTTATCGGTGCCGTTTGATCCTAGAGACTTGGGTATTGTAAATGCCCTTGGCCTTGACATTGGGGTCAGGGGTCTTTTGAGCAAAGAGCACCATAGATGTGGGCATGAAAGGGTCACTTGCGAGGGCTTTTGGTTCCCACCTACTCTTGGGGAGCTAAAAATTAATACTGATGGGTCGTCTAGGGGTAATCCTGGGCATGCTGGTGTTGGTGGTATTGGTAGAGATAGCCTTGGGGTGGTGGTTTTCTTCTTTTCCACGTATCGTGGTCTGCAAACTAATAATCTTATGGAGGTGAGTGTTATTCTCTTGGCGCTGGAGTGTGCTGTGGCTCTTGGATGGCGGCAGATTGTTTGTGAAGCTGATTCCCAGGTGGTTATTGATATGTTGAATAACCAAAATTTAGAGGATGTAAATTGGCAGTTGGCTATGGTTGTTAAACAAATTGTTTCTCTGAGTGGTACTTTGGAGTCCATCATTTTCCGCCATATTCTTTAGAGAAAACCTCATCACACTTCTATACCATAAATATTTATTATTTAAAATTTTCTCTATAACATTAAATTAAAATCATTAATTATAGATTTCCTTTTATTTAAGCTTCCACAAAATATAACAACTAAAACACATTTAATTTTTCCAAATATTTTTTTAAAGGAAGTAATTTAATTTTCATTAAATCAACTCTTTTTATTAGAAATTTATAATGATTTGATTTGATTGCACTGACATGAAATTATAGAAATTGAATGGTAATTTTATCAAAATATTCTATGCGAAGAAAAACTGGCAAAGCAAACAAACATTTAGATGAGATAATTACGAAATATTTCCCCCCTCTAATTCTACGCGAGAATGAGTCGTAGAGAAAGACTATTGATTTTATGGGAAGAAAAACTAGCCAAGCCATAAAAAAATGGTGTTCATTCTATTAATCCAACAGATTTTGAAAAAGTGCGGAAATTTTCCTAACTTTAATAAACACCACAAATTTCCTGACTTTGAATAACTGTGGAAAATTGAGTGGAGTAGATTTATTCCCACTTTTGCCGGTAGAATAAACTTAGAACTACAATTATAAATAAGCTTTAGTTTCCATTATTTCCACACACAGAGAGCAAGTTGTTTTGAAGTGTTGTGCAATCTGCAATGAAGATGGTGATGATGTGGTTGTTATTAGTAATGATGATGCCTTTAAGCTCCTCGGCATGTCATACGGATGAAAGAAATTCCTTGCTAGATTTTAAAGAGGGCCTCAACTTCACTTCTTCTCATTACATGCTACAATCATGGAAGGGATTTAACTGCTGTGCATGGGAAGGAGTCACCTACCACCTGATCACTGCCCATGTCCTTTCCTTAGATCTCACTCCTCAATCCCTCAATGCCTCCTGGAATCCTCATGACTACTACTATTCCACATGGCCATTCATGTCTGGGAGGGAAATTCGTGGGGGGCTATTCCAACTGCAGCATCTCTGATGCACTTGCTGACCTGCTTCAAACTCTAATGCACTTGCTGCAATTAATAGACAATTATGAGCATTGTAAAATCCTAAGAGTTGTACAAAAAAAGAGCATAAAGCTCTTCACAAAAATCTATGCCTAGATTGGGCAAGTAGAGTTCCACAATATAATCTAAAGTCAAACCAAAGTCTTCCTCAATTTAGGCACCCCAAACTAAACACTTAACTAAACGTTGGTCAAGAAAATATCTTGCAAGCATCACCTCAAAGTTGGCACCCAAGAATGGGCCCACTTAACTAATCCTTGTACACATCTTCTCATGTAAAAGGTGTTAACTCAAAGATTCCAACTTGGGTGCCCAAGGTGGGTCCAAGTCAACCTTAGTTAACTGAAGCATATCTCTCCATCAATTCATGCAAACATTATGCATGATTGATCATCCCCACTTAACTATTAGTATCCACCTATTATCTATCATGCAACTGAAGTCATTAGTCATGCAACTGAAGTCAACTAAAGTCAACTAGTATTCAACTCAAACTAACTACATGCAACTGGAGATAACTAAACCATAAATGAACTGAACTGAATTGAATTGATACTGAACTAAACTAAACTAATCTAAACTGAATTGGTACTAAACTAAACTGAACTGAACTGAACTGAACTGAACTCCACTCATGTAAATATCAATCCCTAATTTGTAGGATGTAAACAAGCATTACTGAAGTATTATCAATCCTCCAAACAATTAACTTAAGCAAGGTGGGTTCCACCTTCCATGTGGGTGCCCCATGTGCTCCTATTTTGTAGGAGCTCTTCTTGGACATCACCACATGTTCCTATCATTTACGAATAATTACAAATGTCAATTTACATGTTCATTTCATTCAAATTTAATCTCTTTCTAATCCTAGTGTTGGGGAACACTTTCCAAGGACTTAGGAGATACATCAAGTATGTTTAGGATTGCAATTAAATGACATCCTATTCCCAATACTCTTAATATTTCAGTTATTTTGTCATTTCTTGCTTTCATCATCACCCCAAAACTTCAATAACTAAGCCATTAGTAGGTTTTTAGCACCTTAGACTATCCTATCTCATTGTCTGTATGTATGGATGACAATGAAATTGTGAGATGCCAATGCACCATTTTGTCATCCTTGTTGTGCACTGTTGTCCTCTGGTAGAGAGCTAACAAAGTTACAGTATGGGTTTCAGAAATCTACTCGCTTATTCCAGACATAAATTTGGGTCAGTAGATTGCAGGAGCATTGAGAGTTCTCTTCATTCTCTACCCTTTAACATCATAACACTCTCCTAAACGCTTGTTCCACTTGAGGTAGAGTAGGGAAACCTTCAACTCTCGGCTATCTGTGACCTAGAGACGTTAAGTGGTTGGTCCCCCTCCTCTACATTTTGGTGAACTTGACGTGAACCATTCTGGTTCTATTTGGTAGTGTTGAAAGACCCTTCCCTCTTGATCTAGGAGTGTTGTGGGTGTGAGTGTTGTAGTGCGCCTAGCCTTGCAACCCAACCTACAACCCCCAGTGGCATAGCTAGGAGGTTCCCTAAGCATTACAAAATGAAACATTGAGTGGGTCACCCATCTAATTGTAAAACCTTTGGGGGCTCCTACGAAAGTTTTTTCTAGTGTATGTAGAGATGGATTTCTTCTTACATCTACCCATCCCATCTATGTAACCTACAAGCAGATCTCCCGCTATAACATTTACCTTGCAAGATTTTCTGATGAACTCTAATAGAGAACCATCCCCTTTGTACATCCTCACACGTATCAATGGGAATACCGTAACTGGTGTCCTTGTTGACCCTACATGCTAGGTGAATGTCATTATAGAGGAAATCATGTTGGTAAACTTTTTACATAAGGATGGATATGATGAATCTAGAAGCACTTTACATACACATGATGGGTTTTCCATCCCTCCCATCGGTTGTATCACCTTGTTAGTCCTAGTTGGGCCTAGAATCATGAATGCACTCTTTGATATCATCTCGAGGTTTGAACTATTCAAAGTGAAACGAGGCATTCCCTGTCTAGTTTCCATGAATGAATTTCCCTCGGTAATTTATAAGTGCTTGAAGTTTTCCCATGAGGGTTATGTGCATGTAGTCCATGACACCGATTAGAAACCAGTGATTGCACATGGGGGCTACTCACTAGATCACTTCTAGCTTTCCCTTGTTGGTCCGCTTCCTCCTAGGATGGACCTATTGTATTGAACTTGTGTGAAGTACAAGAGTGGGGGCATAACTCCAAAGGTGAGATACTCCCCTTCTCCCTATGCAATTTCACATACAACTTGCTTGAAGGCAGAACATGAGGGTACCTTTGTTGCTCAAAAAATGGAAGAGGATAAGTTCGCTTAGGGCTCTTCCTCTTCTTCTTCCATTGTCTCGCCTACTGCTTCCTCTCACCCTACTGTGGCATCATTGACTTCTGCTCCTATGTGTTTTCTAGGGAGTCCAATGGTGCCCACTTGGTGAAAGCCAAAGTGTTCGATGTTTGAACTTCCTGTCTTACCCACGATGCCTTGACCTATTTTGTACAGTAAGGGGAAGGGTCCCCATGGAGTGTCTTCTATGTCTTGGCCTCTGCGGCCTCATACTACTCCTACTTATAAGGTAGTGAATGGGAAGAGGCCCGCCACTGAGGCACTTGAGCTTGCTCCCCCCGCTGTTGTTCCATTATCCTCTCCTCTTGTTCTTGTCTAGGAGTCCATCCCTTCACCAAAAATGGTTGTGATGGATACTTCGATGGTTGAACATGAGTCTTCCATCCCTTCTTAGGTTGTGGCTTCTAGCTCCCGAAGTCATAGAAACTACCTTGCACATGAGTGCAAGCATTGGAGGAAGGCTTTGGCCGCTCAGCAGACCACCTTGCAGAAGAAGGAAGAGGAGCCAACAACTACTACTTTGACATCTTCTACTATGTCCCCCTCTTTCATCCTCTCTGCTTCAGTTCCCTTAGCCTCAGTATTTCTTTTAGACATCCCACCATTTTCAAAACCCATGGACATGTTGAACACCTTGGTGGTGTCCTCCGTGGTTTTCTCCTCTTCCTCCACACCGTTTGCTTCATATGTGGCAATATTGCATCCCCCGATGAAGTGAAAGATGGAGGATGATACCACTTACAATGGGGGTCAAAAGAATGGTTTTCCTTCTTTAGAGGGTGGTTCTACATTGTCTTGCACTATCCTAGTGATAGAGGAAGCCCCGACATCCTCAAAGTTTGTTACTACTCCCAAATCATTTGGTGAGGATAGTAGTGGATCTCAAGCACTACCTCCATCACCTGCTAAGTTGATGCATGTCACTCCTGTAAAGTGCATGTTCAACTCTATGGATAATGTCTCGACCCTATTGACGATCTTTGCGAGATTGCTGATGTTCACCTCACAAGAATTGAGTGGAGAAGACCCTGAAGGGCCTTCTTCCTTGGATCTTGTTACAAGAGGGTCAGAGGGTACCCCCCTTGATATTCCACCCTTGTAGGCTTGTCTGCCCTCCCCTTATAGTGATCTAGACTAGGAGAATGATGACCTCTTGGTTGATGAGGACTAGGGGACACCTCTTCTTTATCTGGAGATTAGATCGTGTGTGTGTTGTGTTCCCCCATGCTTGTTTTACATGTTCTTGAATTACCCTTGTCACCTTCATAGGTGCTTGGAAATAGTAGTGTTTTTTGTGTCATAAAAATTCTTCTATTTGTCACATAATTCTTCTCTTTGTCGTGTATTGATTTTTGACAATTGGGGACAATGCAAAGTGTTGAGGGAATTTCGGCCTCTCTTCCATGTTGACCCAATTTTTTATTTTCATTTTGTCTTCATGTTCCTTCTTCACATGGTCTAATATAGTAGGGGGTTGATGACAGTTCATTTATATATTATTATATCTATCTATCTATATTGATGAGTAGCTCTGACCTTGAAATATCAGATCCCCCTGTCTCTTGTTCATTGCATCCTTGTTTCTCCTTTCTTTTTGTCTTTCTCTCTTCTTTGCTTGCTTCATGATGTTGTGGTTCCTATGTGTTGTCCCTCGTGTGTGCGACAATATTAACATAGTTACATCTTGTCATGTTCCATGGGCAACAACATCACTTTTTATTCTTCCTTTTCTCTCCTTAGGATGTCACATGACTTTGTGTTCAACATGCACCATCCTAAGGGGGGGCTATCACATTTTCTCAATTTTAAAAAAAATGCATTTGATGGCCAATGAATCTTTTATTGAAAACCTTTATTTTTAAACCTTTTTTCAAAATATTTTTCAAAAATTGCATTCCTCAACCAAGACCCATAGCGGGATACTTTTCCTTCATCATGGGTTCGTAAATAAAGAATTTGAGAAACTTTCCTCTGAGGAGGGAGTGCCTTTTCCTATGGGAGAAGTCCCTACTTCCCCCTTGTGAGGGGAAATTCTTCCTTTCGAATTCATTGATGAAGTGAAATCTTTCAAAAGGATTCCTTTATGTTGAATCGATTTGCGAAAAATATTGTTGCACTTTCAAACAGAGTGTCCCTTGAGTGAACCCCTTTTGTTTTGAAGGGTACCCGAGGGACCCCTTTGAAAGCTTCTCCTTCAATTATTGACTATATGCTTGTTTGCTTGCATGGATTCTTTTTGTTATCTAACATTTTTTTTTTGCGGATTAACATGTTGCTTTGTAGGTGTGCCTATGAAGCTGCTTTTCAATCAGACTCTGTAGAGCCTCTCACATCAGGCTTCCTCAGGTTCGAGCAACTGGGAGTGCCTCCTTTGCAAGTTCGAGGACCTGTGAAGTGCTTAAATCTTGTGGGATCTTTTCACCGCTATTTTGCAGGCCTCTGGTGCACTTTATTTAACTATCTTTAGGATCGAGTACCTATGGAGCCATTTTCCTACCTTGCGCTTTCAAGCATGCTTGATTGTGGTCTGCTTCCTCGACAATTCAAGTATATTTTCTTAGAACTCTTTTGACCTACCTTACCAAACACTCATTGGCCTTCATGTTTGCTAAAGTGGGGGAAAAATGTATAGGCGTGAATTTCCACCCCTTTTGCAAGTTCCCCTTTTACACCCTTTACCTTAGAAAATCAAACCCGACAATGTAATCCTACATCCTCCGTCCGTACCCCATCCACTTGGCACCTGTTTGTAGTGTTGTGGGTGAATTTATATCAAGGACATGTGCACAATGCATGGATGTCTGCATGGAACACTTCCATCATGACGGGATTCCTACCTCTGGAATCTGCAGAGGCATTACGTTCACCATTGGGGCCGAAGTGTAACACATTTTCACCCTTCAACCAGCCTTTGAACGACTCTTTCCCTCCCAAATTCACCTAGAAATGACTATCTTTCATTCTCATTGAGTCTTCTACATGCTCTACACATTCTTAAAGAACTTGAAAATTCATACTTCTCTCACACTTATGGGCTACTTATTGCACTATCAACTTCACTATTCCAACAATCACAACATTCTTCACATCTACCATAGAAGTTGCAACTTGGTGTCTTGCGAGACTTCCTTTGGTGCCGATGTGGCCATGTCTACTTTGCCACAATTCTAGATTTGTGTTCCTCTCTTATTGGCCTTGAGTGCCTTTTGTTGAGGATGCTATCATTTGATTACTATTGCATTATTGTTGGATTTGAGTAGCATAGTGTTTCTTGTAGTTTTTGATATTATAGTTTCTTTATTTCTTTTTTATATTCTATCTATCTAGTTGTCCATGGAGGTGGAAACACCAAAACGGGGGTTTGACTGCGACAACTCCCAAAACAACCCCAACAATTTTCCTCACTTTGTTGTGTGTAGGCACTTGTTTGTGTGGAGTTTGTGGGAGAACTAAACCTTTTGTGAGTTGAACTCTTATCCCTCTCGTTCTTGTCATTTCTTATATAACCTCTCTTAATATTTCAATTATTCTGTCATTTATTGCTTTTTTATCACCTCAAGACTTCAGTAACTAAGTTGCTAGTAGGATTTTAGCACCTCAAACTATCCTTTCTTACTATCTATCCGTACGGACGACAATGCACTTGTGAGACACCAGCACGTCATGTTGTCATCCCTGTTGCACATTGTTGTCCTCTAGAAAAGAGTTGATAGAGTCACTTTCTAGGTTTCAAAAATATGCTCACTTAGTCTAAACATAACTTTCGAGTCAATAGATTGACAAAAGCATTGAGATTGCTCTTCATTCTCTACCCTTTAACATCATAACACTCTCCTAAACACTTGTTCCACTTGAGGTAGATTAGGGCAGCCTTCAACTCTCGGCTCTCCGTGACCTGGAGCCGCTGAGTGATCGGTCCCCCTCCTCTATAGTTATATCCTATTCATGCTATGTTTAAGGATCTATAATATATATATATATAATATTATGATGATATTAATGATTGTGTATACATAGACTATGTGGATTTTTTTGTTTGTTTAATGATACATGGATATAATGGTTAGTATAATTATCAAGATATAAGAAGTCTAGTGTAAGATGATGATGTATAGAAGAATCATGTTGACCAAATATCAAATAAAATCTATAGTTATGATATGGGATGTGTTGGAAGTTTATTTGTCATTGAGAATATTGATGGATGTATGGCATATGAGGTTACCCTGGTGTTGTCATTGATGTCAACATTGATACACAGGTGAAGATTGATTATTGTTAGTGATTTCAACCTATTGTATAGTTGTAGATGTGTTGGTCCAGAGTAGACCAAATATGTTGGGTAGTTTCCTAAATCTCAATGTATAGTTTTAGAGTTTACTGAACCAGTTTTGTGGTCCGCATTGGTTCACTATGAAGAATTTTGTCATGCAGTTCTAAGGTAATATTGGTGCATGTTGGAGGAATCTAAATACAAAGTTTCAAGTCTTGAAGTCCTTCGTAGTTGAAGTTAGAGTTGACAGAGTATCGAACTTGGTAATGACAGAGTTACTATGGTAGAGTACATGATTGAAATGCTCTGCATTGCACTGTGGATGAATGTTTTGATATGCAACTTTGACGATGTGTTTAAAGGTGTTAGATGTGTGTATGCACTAAGTGGAAAGTTTTTTGGAGGTCAATGTGTCAAGTTGTGAATGAACAGTTGGTTCATTCTATTGCTGCTTCACCAACGGTGCTAACCTAAAGGGTTTTGGGGTCATGCAGAATTAAGGTTGTATGATTATAATTATGAGAATAATTATAGGTCATTCCGACCTATTCTAATATGTCACACATTTTGGTTTATTTCATGAAGCGTTTGTGGTTGAATTTTGAGTCAATAAGTTATGAGGATGCACAATACATCTAATTAGGTCGACCTAATTGATGTTTTGGTTGTATGCGGTATATATACAAGGTTAATTCCTTGTGTAGAGATATGAGATGCAAGACAATTAAGTGTGTGCAAGAACTAGAGTACAACAAAGTGTGAAGAGGTTGATAAGTGGTGAAGTATGAAGTGTGTTAAGTCAATTTTTTGAGCCTAATTGGAACTGTCTGCAACATGTATTATATGCATTGTAATCAGTTCAATCCCTAATAGTGAGCCACCCTCTTTTCTATCCTAGAAGTGAGCCATTTCTTCTATTCTCTAGACAGTGAATTCTCCAAGCAATGAGTCCACCTGGTAGTGAGCCATTCTATAATATCTTATAACTGGTTATAATATATTGTGAGCTAATCCTCACTGTGGTTTTTCCCTTTTTGGGATTTCCACGTAAAATTTGATGTTCTTGTGTTCTTTCATGTGATGCATTATTTCTTGTTCCTTTCTATTACTACAATTTTAATGTGATTAGTGAATGGATGTTTAAGTTTGATGAAACTGTTAATGAATTTTAGTGAATAATGATTCTCTCCCCCTCTTAGTATTTCGGGTGTTCAACAAGATGTTTATTGGATAATAGGATGGAAAAATGGTTTTTCTTTTGCTTTTGGTTATGCTAAAAAAAGTAGAGATAAATCCTTATTTTGATATAGAATATAGACAATATTCACCAAGGTATGAAGAACTAGGGTTGCATTGTATCTATTTCACAAACTTTGACTCTACAAACAAACAAGATTATATTTACTCAAACCAAGCATATGAAAACCTTGTTTAAATGTGTGAGAGAATAATACTTAGAGAATGATAGTCCTATTGCACAAAAGGTAATGGCCCCTTCCATTCTCCTCTAGAAACACCAAGATATTGAAAGATCAAGGAAATTTTGAGTAATCATTAGAATGAGATATAAATTTAAATAAAAAATAAAAGACCAACTCACAAAACATATCATAACCATCATATCTCTTGCTAAAGAGACTGCAATTATTATCCTAGATTGTGCCGATTGTAGGAAAGATATATTTGTTAAGGTATAGATTGGGATGATGAATTAATTTATTTAGCCAATAGGTATGTAGGTAATGGGTTGTTTCAACGGTGGTCCTAGCTTGCAATTTGTCATGAATGATCTAGGTTTCGATTATTGCATTATTTTCTTTTAGTTACATTGTCAAAAGTGATTGTGATGATGATTTTTTATTATGGATGGGCGAATTTGTGTAAATGTTGATTTTTTTCTAGATTTCTAGGATATTTAATGTTTTTGGATTTTTTTAGAATATTTGATGCTTTTGAATTTTTTGGAATATTTAGTGTTTTTAGATTTTGGAATATTTGATGTTTTTTAGTTTTTAGTTTTAGGAAATAACAAGGATCCAATCCAATGACTAGGTTTAAGAAAAGTTCCCCCAATCAGGTGTAGGATCATTTTATTATTGACTAAGTGGATTGATTTTATTATGGTACAAGGTGGGATGGATAACGCTAGACACTAGTAAATTACTAAGCCATGCTAGGTGTATAAGCCAAAATATGATAGGTAGGTGGATATGGATGGAATGCTAAATTTATTATGAATTGAATGGATAAAAACCTAATGGATGGTAGATGGTGCTTACTACACATGGTTCCTATAAACATGTTTTTACCAGGGTACTTGCCTGAAGTGTCACCAAAGTGATTTTTGTAAGGAAGCTAAGGTAGCGGAACAACTTCCTACACTAATCTTGAGGGGAGAATAATGAAAAACTTTACAGATCTGTAGTAGTTATAAAAAATCAAATAGAAATAAACATAAATATCATGCATACCACAACATAGTGATTTATGTGGGGAAAACCCTTTCAGGAGAAAACCCCCACTCCAAAAGTTTCCCAATATATTATTTAGAAATCACAAAGATTACAATATACTTGTAGAGAAAGCTTCTCGTAGGAGTATCATTGCCAAAGATCCAGAGACATCATGACCACTATCAGACTCTCAAAATACATCACAACACCACAACCGTAATACAACACCATCATAAAATAGGGTTAGCTTCTAGGAAAGATAAACCAACAAAATATCTACCATTAGATCTAAAACCTAATAATTAACGGTCTAGATTTACAATATATCATTAATTTAATATATGTTAGTCATTTAGGATTTTTGGTTAAAAAAATGTTAACATGCATCCCCCTCATCCCCTCCACCTTGCACTCCCATTGTATATTACACCTATCGGTGTAACTAGGATATATATATATATCCTATCAACAATAAACCTTATATAATTAAAAGGTTGAGACATATTTTCCCATTAAATCTCCCACTTATTGAACACCTTATAAGAGCAACGGGAGGGAGTAAACATCATATCTTAATTTCTAGGGGCCAAAAGGCCCATAGTCTCTGAACACCATTTGAACTTCTTTGTTCTCACAGGTTTAGTTAAAGAATCAACAACATTGATCGAAGTCTCTACCTTAACCAAATTCACCTTGCCATCTTTGACCATATCTCTAACAAAATGATATTGTAAATCAATGTGCTTGGTCTTGACATGAAATGTCGGGTTCTTGGCTAGACATATCATACTCTGACTATCACAATAAACTATCACTGCACCTTGTTTTATTCTGATATATAAACACAGTATCTTAAGCCAAATAGCTTCTTTGCAAGCATGAGTAGCTATCATCTACTCTACTTCAGTAGTGGACAAAGCAACCACAACCTGTCGCTTAATCATCTAGCTTCTGAATATTGTAAATGCATAAGCATTGGTGGATCATCTACTATCAATATCACCTACCCAGTCTAAATCCACATAAGCATGAATATCAACATAAATACCATATTTAGTCATATTACTATGATAACACAAGGAATACTCTAAGGTACCGTACAACATATCTACAAATAACTCCCACTACTTGGGCAATGCCTAGTCTAGTGTAGACCATAGCATACATCAAAATTCAAATTGCACTTTGGTAAGGAACTCTGCTCACGTCTTCCATCTCTGATAACAATTTTGGACAATTTGAAATAGATTATGTGCCCTAATATGAAAACACAAGATTATGTGCCCTAATTAGACTATGTGCCCTAATCTGAAAATGCAAGATTCTAACAACTAAGAAACTGAAATAGAAATTTACCAATAGATTTTAGAAAGGAAAAGTTCTATATACTTGTCTTGTAAATTTAGAGTCAATTAGAATAGGAAGAAAAAGAGGCCCAAGGGTGTCTATTTCCACAACCCTCTGATGCTAGATTAGAGATTCTATATTTTGCCTACAAATTTATCAGATCAGTGTTAGATAATTGTGTAGGTGAGTTTTCATGGCTTATTGATGCAAGAGGGTACTCCCCTTTTCCCAACAACCACTCATAGAAACAACCCAACAACAAAGATATGCCAAATCATCCAAACAAATACTGCAACACAAATTCAATTTATTTATTTGCTTAAAAAATATACTCTAATTGGCCTGTGATGGCCTCATCCTTTTACAAATCTTTCCCTTTTCTATTATGAGAAAATGGTATTCATTAATCTTCTCTTCACACAGGCATCTTCCTACTCCAATACGACCTTTTTTAATTCCTTTCTTCATCTCTGTTCCATCGCCTTTCCTATTTTTCCCATTCTTAGATATCTCTCGTCTGTCTTTCCTTCCCCCTTCCTCCTTTCTAGTTTGTTGTTTGTTTATCCGCCAAATGAATATTGCATTTCCATTATTCTGTTGGAGGAAATCTATGAATTACATAACATATTGCAGTCCTGCCACACCTCTTGGTAATGAACGTGGGGTATCAGTTTCCTTTAACTGCCACACCAAGCACTGACTGCAATACCATAGATGGTTTAGATCTTGACCATGGGATAGTGGTTAATGAGCTCCCACATCACCGTATTCTCCAAAATACCCTGCAATGGGATGGTGGTGCCTCCACATTATCGTGGGCTTCTAGTCAAACTATCACGGGGTAACGGTACACCCACGTTACTGTGGTCCCATAGGATAACCTCTGTGGGAGTGCAGTTAAGGGCTAAATGAACACAAAACATCCCGCTAGCCTACCAGGAATAGTTTAAGCAACCATAGGGGTACAATAAAGGTACTTAATGAGAAGTTAATGCTACCACTTCTAAGGAAATTTGATTCTTGCCATTCTTGTTAACATTGAAGTTTTAGGAGCCAAAGCAATTCCAAAGAAAACCAACCAAAACAAACCAAAAACTATAAATCAAACTAGAAAATATTTTTGGGTGGCGTTGATAGCCTATGCACCCGTGTGCTCCTGGACCAAACATGTTGGGTAAGAGAAATGTTCCTTGAGTTGATAAACTCAAGAACATTAATAGATGCATGGGATTGTAATCCCATGTTTATTTCTAATCCATAATTGCTCCTTGTCTATGGGAGCCTTCCCTCTTCTACTATTATTCTCAACCTCAACACCCAAGCCACCACCATTGGTGTCATCCCATTTCTCCAAACAACTCCTTACCATAGGTCCACGTCTGTGACCACCATGCCCCTTTAAACTATTATCTTTCACTCCCTTATTGCACTACTATAGTAAATCAAACTCCAATCTTCTCTTCACTCTGGAAATATGTCCTTTGAATGGTTGCAACTCACTACACTCAACTTGTTCCTTTTCCTCTATTTGTTGCTTCTCTGCACTATAACAAACAATAGCGCTAGAATATTTCATCTGTTTCTCCTTCTCCTTTAGAGAATTCAACACAAAGTTTTTCCCATCTATCAAGATGGTATACACATTCTTCCTAACATCATAGTTGGCTTCCCTATCAAATTGCCATGGCCTACTTGATAACACGTGACAAGTGGTCATAGGCATGACATCACACCTCATCTCTATAAGAGACAATCTAAAAATTAACTAAATATTGCTCATTCACAGTCATGTCATGCTCCTTTTGCAAAGAAGAAACTTTGTATGGACAAGGATGCTTTCTCCTTTTCAAATTTAACTTTTCTATCATCTCTTCCGAAACTAAGTTATCCATACTACCACTATATACTATAGCCTTGCAGTACTTACCTCCAACCTTGCAACCTTGCACATAGTTCAAAAAATATTCCTTCTTTGGGATGGCTTCTCCTCATCTTCCTTTGGATTCACCAACACTCTGCTCATCATGAGTGATTCGACTTCTTCTAGATCTTCACATTTCGATGATGCGTCACATTCCTCATCTTTTCATGCCAAGTGATTTCTTGATGCACTCTTCTTGCTGCCCCCTTGTATTTGATGACACTTGAAGGAACGATGACCAACTTATCCACACTGGTAACATCGAAATGGGAACCCTCTGCTATTTGTACCACGTCCTCTAGCCAAAACCTCATTTTCCTTGGTGTTTTGGCCCACCTCCTTATCGGGCTTGAATTCTTCTTCAATATGCTTTCCTTTACTATTGCTCACTTGTCCCTTATCAGTTGAAAATCTTCCCTGACCTTTGGAATTACTCATTTGCCTCCTCATTGATTTCTCCTTTGCCTTTAACACATATTGGTATGCTTCCTCAGCTGTGGAAATTTTTAGCATACTTATCTCATCTTGAATATTAAACCACAATCCATTCACATACGCGGCTACCTTCTCTCTATCAGTTTCATGCCTTGCAAATTGAATGGTCAATTTATAGAACTCCTCCATGTAGTCCTTTACACTCATGTCCTTTTGCCTCAAATTCTGCAGTTTCTTGAATAACTCCATCTCATGATCCCCAAGCATAAATTTTTTCTTCAATCTCATCACCATCTGATTCCATCTTGTTCTTCATGGATCTCCATCCATTTCTCATTCTCTTTGCAACCCTTTCCACCATAGTGTAGCATGCCCTTTCAATTTATTTTGGGCTATCTTCACCCACTGCGTGTCTCATATGTCCTCCATTTTGAAGTACTCCTCTAGTTCTCCACTCTAATCAATTAACTCTTTTGGATTTAATGTTCCAGAGAAATTTGGCTCATCTACTTTACTACTCTTTGTTATTCTCAAAAGAGCTCTCTAAAATCTCTCTTCTCCTACATCCAATTGGCTTGTCATGGCCTCATCCTTTTATAGATCTTTCCCTTTTCTATTATGAGACAATGGTTTTCATTAATCTTCCCTTCACACAGGCATCTTCCTACTCCAATACGACCTTTGTTAATTCCTTCCTTCATTTATGTTTTGTTACCTTACATGTTCTGCCTGTTCTCAGATCTCTCCCATTCGTCCTTCCTTCCCCACCTTCCTCCTTTTTGGTTTGTTGTTTGTTTCCCCACCTTCCTCCTTTTTGGTTTGTTGTTTGTTTCCCCACCAAATGACTATTGCATTTCTATTATTTTGTTGGATGAAATCTATGGCTTACATAACATACTGCATTCCTCACCACACCTCCTAGTAACGGTCATGGGGTAGTGATTTCCTTTAATTTCCACACCAAGCACTGACCACAATACCGTATATGGTTCATATCTTGACAACAGGGTAGTGGTTAATGAGCTCTCGCATCACTGCATCCTCCAAAATACCCTACAACGAGATGGAGATGCCTCCGCACTACCACGGGCTTCCAGTAAAACTATTATAGGGTATCGATACCCCCACATTACCACGGGACCATAGGATAACCTTTGTGGGAGTGCAGTTAAGGGCTAAATGAACACAAAATAACCCACTAGCTTGCCAAGAAAAAACTAAGCACCTGCGGGGATGCGATAAAGGTACTTAATGAGAAGTTAATGCTACCACTTTTGAGGAAAGTTGATTCTTTCCATTCTTGTTGACGTTGAAGTTCTAGATCCAGAAAAATGCCAAAGAACATCAACCAGAATGAACCAAAAACTAGAAATCAAAATAGAAATTTTTTTTGGGTGGTGTTGATCACCTATATACCTATGTGCTCCTGCACTAGACACGTTGAGTAAGAGAAATGTTCCTTGAGTTGATAAACTCAGGAACATTGATAGATGCATGCAACGATAATCCCATGTTTGTTTTTAATCCACGATTGCTCCTTGTCTACGTGAGTCTTCCCTCTTTTGTTGTTATACTTAACCTCAACACCCAAGCCACCACCATTAGTCTGATCCTGTTTCTCTATACAACTCCTTACCATAGGTCCATGTCTGTGACCACCACACCCCTTTAAACTATTATATTTCACTCCCTTATTGTATTGTTATAGTAACTCATACTTCAATCTTCTCTTCACTTTGGAAATATGTCCATTGAATGGCTGCAACTCACTGCACTCAGCCTGTTCCTTTTCCTCTATTTGTTGCTTCTCTACACTATAACAAACAGTAGTGCTAGAATCTTTCATATTTTTCTCCTTCTCCTTTAGAGAATTCAACACAAACTTTTGTCCATCTTTTAAGATGGTATACACATACTTCCTACCATCATAGATGGCTTCCCTATCAAACTGCCATGGCCTACCCAATAACTCATGACAAGCAGTCATAGGCATGACATCACACAACACCTCATCTTTATAAGAGCCAATCTGAAAATTAACTAAACATTGCTCATTCACAGTCATCTCATGCTCCTTCTGCAACCAAGAAACTTTGTATGGAATAGGATGCTTTCTTCTTTTCAAATTTAACTTTTCTACCATCTCTTCTGAAACTAAGTTATCCATACTACCACTATCTACTATAACCTTGCAACACTTACCTCCAACCTTGCACATAGTTCATAAAAGATTCCTTCTTTGGGATAGCTTCTCCTCATCTGCCTTTGGGTTCACCAACACTCTCCTCACCATGAGTGATTCACCTTCTTCTAGATCTTCACCTTTCGATGATGCATCACATTCTTCATCTTCTTGTGCCAAGTGATTTCTTGTTGCAATCTTCTTGCTGCCCCCTTATATTTGATGACACTCGAAGGCATAATGACCAACTTCTCCACACTGGTAACATTGAAATGGGAACCCTCTGCTATTTCTACCACATCCTCTGGCTGAAACCTCCTTTTCCTTAGTGTTTTGTCCCACCTTCTTATCGGGCTTGAATTCTTCTTCAATCTGCTTCCCTTTACTATTGCTCACTTGTCCCTTGTCAGTTGCAAATCTTCCCCAACCTTTGGAATTGCTCATTTTCCTCCTCACCAATTTCTCCTTTTCCTTTAACACATATTGGTATGCTTCCTCAACTGTGGTAATTTTCAGCATACTCAGCTCATCTTGAATATTAAACCGCAAGCCATTCACATACCTGGTTACCTTCTCTCTATCAATTTCATGCTTTCTAGATTGAATGGTCAACTTATAAAAATCCTCCATGTAGTCCTTTACACTCATTTCCTTTTTCCTCAGATTCTATAGTTTCTTGAATAACTCCATCTCATAATCCCCAAGAATAATTTTTTTCTTCAATCTCATCACCATCTGATTCCATCTTGTTCTTCGTGGATCTCCATCCATTTCTCATTCTCTCTTCAACCCTTTCCGCCATAGTGCAACATGCGCTTTCAATTTCATTTGGGCTATCTTCACTTGCTACGAATCTCTTATGTCCTACATTTCGAAGTACTCCTCCAGTTCTCCAGTCCAATCAATTAACTCTTCTAGATTTAATGTTCTAGAGAAATTTGGCTCATCTACTTTACTGCTCTTTGTTATTCTCGAAAGAGCTCTCAAAAATCTCTCTTCTCCTGCATCCAATTGGCCTGTCATGGCCTCATCCTTTTATAGATCTTTCCCTTTTCTGTTTTGAGACAATGGTATTCATTAATCTTCCCTTTGCACAAGCATCTTCCTACTCCAATACGACATTTGTTAATTCCTTCCTTTGTTTATGTTCCACCGCCCTACCTGTTCTCAGATCTCTCTCGTCCGTCCTTCCTTCCCCACCTTCCTCCTTTCTGGTCCATCATTTGTTTCCCCACCAAATGACTATTGCATTTTCGTTATTCCTATAGAGGAAATCTATGACTTACATAACATATTGCAGTCCTGCCACACCTCCTGGTAATGGCCACAGGGTAGCGGTTTCCTTTAACTTCCATGCCAAGCACTAAATGGTTTAGATCTTGATCATGGGGTAGTGGTTAATAAGATCCCGCATTACCGCATTCTCCAAAATACCCTATCGCAGGATGGCGGTGCGTTCGTATTACCACGAGCTTCTAGTCAAATTGTCGCAAGGTTTTGGTACCCGCACATTACTGTGGGCCCATAGGATAACCTTTGTGAGAGTGTGGTTAAGGGCTAAATGAACACAACACACCTCGCTAGCCTACCAAGAATAGTCTAAGCACCTGCAGGGGTATGGTAAAGGTACTTAATGAAAAATTAATGCTACCACTATTGAGGAAAGTTGATTCTTTCCATTCTTGTTGATGATAAAGTTCTAGGAGCCAGAGAAATGCCAAAGAACACCAACTAGAATGAACCAAAAACTAGAAATCAAACTAGAAAATGTTTTTTGGTGGTGTTGATCGCCTATACACCCGTGTGCTCCTGCACCACTTATCAAGGTGTAAGGTTTTGAATGCAACAATGGAAAATTGATCTTCAAGCTTCCTTCAATCTTCTCCAAACTTGAAACCTACACATTCAAAGAGAGAGGAAGGGCTTTTCCATTTAGGGGCTTGCCTTAGTCAAACTCTATGTTAATGTTTCTGCTTCCACAATGACAATACCAATGATAGAAAAGATAAATGATAGGAAGGAATGATGAATCAACAAAGTGCCACAACTCACCACCCTTCAATGGATTCCTTAAAGGACTAAGTTCATACACATCACTTCAAGGTCTTGGGTCTTGCTTGCTTGATTATGTTTTTGAGATTTGTATATTAGCATGTTACTAGTATTTAGTAACATTCCATTTGCAATAATATCACTCTCTCCTTGAAGGTTCAAATTCAGCTTATGTCTAAAATAGTATATTACCACTCTTTGCACATCTTTGTAGAGGATAAATTTCTCATATGCTTTTATCATCTATTTTTATTGGAGTTTGGGACAAATTTGTATAAGACATCCTATCTGCTCTTCTAGAAATAGCTAGTACTCACCTTTTATTTTGTATAAACAACTTTGAAGCTTATTAGATGTTTTATAACAATGGAGCAACACTTTTAATGTGTCAAAAGACAATAATTCATTTTATAATTAAAATTGACATGGTTGAGAATTTCATTAATTATATAAAAATGTGTCATGTCTTGCGTTTTATACTGCTCTCTAGATTGAATCTATTTCTTTCACATTAATTTTTTTATGAAATTTTAAGAAGTTTTAAGCAAAATTCTAATGGAATGTAAAAATTATAAGATACATACAAAATGAATTTGTTGAAAAACATTTAGAAACTTTCAATTAAATGAAATTGTAAGTTTAAAGCTAGGCTCTACAACTTTTTCTAGCATCCTCATAATTTATGCACAAAATGGGAGATTTAGAATAAAGTAAAGACATCCATCAAAGCATAATATAAGGAATATATTTGTCAAATTTTGTTACATTTCAAGTGCCCAAGTAAACATGTAAGAAAAAGTAGAAGCATAGATAAGACACACCAATTGTTTCACAAAATGTCTCACAAATGGAATGCCTTGATTGTCGAATATGTTCAAAATGAATTTGCTAAAAATACCATATGAACTTTAAAGAAAATGCAACTAACAGTGTAAATCTAGACTCCTCAACCTTTCATAACATCTTCCTTGCGTATACTTAAATTAAAGCTCTGGAAGAGGATATGTGCATCCAACAAAGCATAATTGAAATTGGATTTTTGTAAGAAGTAGTACTTGCAATTGCCACTTTTGATCACCATAGCCTTCATATGAACTTATACACAAAATTCAATATAGAATAATTTATGTACAAAATCTCTCTTGAATAATTATAAATTGCGAGTCTTTGTTTGTGGCTTATATTGTATGGATGAGATTTAGAGTTTTTCCTAGTTTCTTGTTGCACTGTGCTATGATAGTAGCTATGCTAACATATTGATATCAATTTAGATTCATGTTTATGGATCATTGATAATTTTTTGTTGTTGAAATATTCATACAAAATGAATGTTGTTCTGTATGCTTTTCCTTTGTATCATCCTTAAATCATTTTATCATATTTTACAAGTCATTACTTTAAAGAGTGAATTGGCTTGGCTAATTTACCTTATGAAGAAGATTGGTCCAACTATTTTATTAATTGCTAACATAGTGGGTTGAGTAGATTACATCATCATTATAGTTTGTAGGTTGCTTCAACTTTTGACAAAATTATTACATGTACATATCTTGAATAAAATTGGTATAACTATTGCATTATATTGCACACATATTGATTTTTTGTCAAATCAGTTGTTAATTGGACCATTAGAGTGTTTGCCCTTTCTTTTTTATGATGCTTGCAACTACATTCCTCATCTTTAGTTCTAGCATTCTTATTATTATAACTATGAAGTCTACTTTAAAACATGTGAAAAGAAATGCAAGGTCTATCCTATGTATTACCTTGTTATAAAGTGCCTTGAAATTTAGCTCAATTTTGCTAGAGAATGTCCTATGTTTTATGAATTCTACCTAAATTTTGCACAAGAACATAAAATTTGTCATCTTCTTTCTATTGGAAGCAATGTATTTGGAGTTGGAAGAGTAATTAGAATTGTTTGTGTGCAAAATATTAGAAACTATAACAACCTTCAAAATGAGAGTTGTAGATACATTGCATCCCTTGTAGCTATGTTGGATGACATGCAAATAATTATCCAATTACATACTCTTCTTATGAGCAATGCAAAGATCACGGACTATTGCGTCCACTCATGATTTTCCAACTTGAAAATGAAATGAAGATGCACAAATAACAACCCAAAAGCTTTCAAAATGGTTGCCAAATGTCACTAAAGGAGAGTGAATTATAGCATGAATGATTGGTAATAATAACTAGAAACTACTCAAAATGTTTGAAGAACAAACATAAAACTCATGGACCATTAACTATTACATTAGAAACCTACAAAAACATTCAACTTGCTAACTTTGCCACTAAATGAACATTTTCTATCCTTTTTAATTAATACAAAATTATTTTTCTTCCTAACAAAATTCATTCAATCCAATCACATATTTAAATTCTAACACTTCGAAACAAAAATTAAAAAAATACAAATAATTTTTTTACACGTAAGTGGTGAATTCAAAAACAAATTAATATATTATTATTATCATAATTAAATTTTCCTTTGATATAAAAAATGAAAAATACATAATACCAAACTAAATGTTGCGTGATAATTTTGCTCCCATTTTCCACACATTTCTTTTGCGTGTGAGAACAGTCATCACCTTGACCAGTGTAGAGTTATGTTAAAGGAACTATCATAGTTGTTACAAGTGACCGGAAAAAACACGAGACTTTTGACATGAAAGATGATAATGAAACCAGTTGTATATCATCCTACAAATTATGTTTCCCATTGTTTTTTACAACAGATTTTTTGACTTGAAAGACTTGATCTGCAACAAGTGGCTGCTCTGAATTTGTTTGGTGTGGTCATGTTCCAATGCCGTGCTTACCCAAAACATTTTCTTACTCACCGAAATATTTTCGTGGAGGAAAATGCAGTTGAGAAATTTCGTAGAGCACTGAATTTTGGAACAACTTGGGAAATTGTAACATCGTAGCTTTCCAGATATTTCCAGATTCCATCCTCTCTTGACCCACAAACGTAAGTCTTCACACGCTAAAGAAAAGTCTAAAAAATTAGTTTTTCTTCCAAACCGTGGAAAATTAGTATGTAAGTAGTGCCTTCTCAAAGGTGGCACAAAAGTAGGTAGGTAATGACTATTCTCGCATGCAAACAAAAGTGTGGAAAATGGGAGGAATGTGTGGAACCTACCCTTACTATTTAACCAATTTCAATCATAATATTTGAATATTATTTATAATTTTCTAAGTTTTGGACTACAGGTTAAAAGATCCAATCAATTCAATGAAGTGTTTGTGTATTTCTAAGCATATGATTTGAATTTTGTAACTAGTATTTATAAGCTTATAAAGAATGAAAATTTTATAAATTGGATTGGAACTACATATAAAAAGAAAATATTAATTTTTAATTCACATTGCATAAAAGATATTATTCACACTCTAATTTTTATCACATTAAAGATAACAAAAATAAACACATGTAACTTAGCACATGTCCACCTATTTAAAAATGAAAGCAAGATAAAAACATGTGAGCTCCCTCTAAATACACTTGTTTTGGCTCCTTTTTCTTTTTACATAGAATCCATACATGGGTAGAGCAATTTCATTCATGATTCTACTAGTTTTTTCCTTTGACTATGCTTTGCACAACAAGACCCACATAACTACTTCTCTACAAAAGTAGTAAGTCCTTCCAACAATTTCTACTTCATGTACTCTATTCACTTAAAAAAATTAGTTGATTTTTCAAATTTGTTGTCTATGCATAACCCCTCCTAACATAATTTTTTTTACCGTGTTAAAAAATTTAGATATGATCCCCCCAAGAGACAATCCCAAACAAAAATGGTTAGTCTTTTATGTTGAGTTTGTAAAGACACCATATGTGTAACTTCTTCTGGCTTGTTCTCTCACATCTGCTTGCAATCACGACCAATAATAATGTGTACTTAGTTGTACGTAAGTTTTGTCCTACCCAAAATGTCCTGCTAAGCTGCCACAATGCTTCTCCTTCAAGAGATTCTCCCTCATTAATCCTCTAGGAATGTAAAATTGATGACCTTTGAACAACAAACCATCTTATGTATACAAATGCACTTATGTTAGCAAGATGGAATGAAAACAATCAAGAGGGATGATCAAGCCCCCAGGATGAAGATCCCATGGAAAAATAAACATAAGAACAAAGGAACACACAAGTGTTGAGATGAATTGGATGAAGCTTCGATCGTCAATCCAACTAGTTGTGGATTGTTGATTGTTTGCAAAAGAGAATGTGTACTCACTCTGGGGTGAAAAAACATAGGACGATTCACTGGGTGAGAAATCCCAAATGTACTCACTCTAGGGCCATAGAACTAGTTGCCCGCAGGGTCAAAAAGCCCAAATTTACTCACTCTAGGGCCACAAAACTAGTTGTCCGTAGGGTGAGAAAGCCCCAAAAGGTAAGATACATATACTAGTTGGTATGCACTCACAAACACAAAAGTGGCTATGGGAAAAATTCATGCTGCTAGGTGGGCTTCCTGCTCAACCATATTAAATTTATACTCGATAAATTTAACAAGGTGTAACAAAGAAAAATTCTATGAACAAAAAGACAAAGTATGACAGTCATGCAAGTTATATTATGCAAGGTGGCAAAAAGGAATGCAAAAATGTAAAATGCAAAAATGTAAAGTGTAAAATTGTAAAATGTAAAAGTGTAAAATGTTCGAAGGATTCTTGTTCAGTTCATGCAAGGTCAGTCACTTAGGGAACATTGTGTCTAATTTCTCCAAGAGAGGACCAATCAAAGAATAGTATATTCACAACTTAGGGGATGCAGTGCATCACATCAAGCCACCAAGAGGAACATAATATGCTAAGATATATCACACTTATGAAGGACATCACACCCAATGTCATCCACAAAGTGACAAACACAACATATAAACAATAAGGCAACACTAGGAACCAAGAATGCACATGAATTAATGGTAATGTATGCCCCTCACTTTAAAGGGATTGCTATACATTGTTTTGTGAGCAATTACTTTAAAGTAGAGAAGGAAAGAGGATGCAAAAGGAAAACAAGACATGAGAGCCAACTTGGAAAGCCCTATGCCAAGTCATATGTTTTGAAGTTAGGCTACATCATGTCAAGGAAAATGAAAAAGAAAGAAAAGGGAGTTTCCCCCCAGAAAAGAAAGCACACTAAACACATAAGGGATCCATGGATTTGGGATCAATATGTTTGTTGCTGCAATGCTTTATGAAACAGCTCAAAACTATTATAATTCCCCAAAGCACATAAAACTAGAAGAATGACACAAAGAGAGCAAACACAAAGGAAAAAGAAATTCCATTTTGGGTCAACATGGAAGAGACATTGTGGTCTTGACACTTTGCATCATCCCCAAAAGGAAAACACAAGTTAAATAAAAATGAAAAGGAGAAATAAAATGAAAAAGATTTTGGGTCAACATGAAGGAGACATTTCAGTTTCAATGCCTTGCATCATCCCCAAAAGGAGAACACAAAAAAAAAAAAGAAAAAAACAAGGACTTTTTGGGTCAATGTGGAAGAGACATAGGGCATCTCTACGCTTTGCATCATCCCCAAAAGGAAAACTAAAAAAAAATAAAAAAATGACAAGGACCTTTTGGGTCAACATGGAAGAGACATAGGGTGTCTCTACGCTTTGCGTCATCCCCAAACAGAAAACACAAAACAAAAATGAGAAAAATACAATGCATGACAATTAGAAGAATTGAGGTATGAATAGAAGTGTACGAAGAGAGGGAATGTCAAACACACGTTATGGGGGAATATGATATGAGCATGAAAAGAAAAAAAAAGGAATAAGTAATGCAAATGTAAATCTACCATTAACTAAGTTATTGATTCCTCAATCTTAAAATGGTTAAGCGGAAAAGGAATAACATAGTTAAGAGACAAAGACAAGTGCATTACAAGGAAAAAGGCTAACAACTACTTTTGTCCACAAGAGGGAAACAAGCGTGAGCCAAAGGTGATGATGGAGAGGATCATGCAATAGTGAGAATAAAAAATTCTTCAACTATGGAATGATAAGGTAATGGTGTGTTAAGGGATAATGAGAAAGAAGTCAATACTAGTGAAGTGATACTTGTCTAGTATCTCATTCAATGTTCGACATGCTTCCATTCGATGTCCAAGAATATGATGATATTTGCAATATGGTATGTGGGAATCGTTAGGGCGAATGACTAACCTAATTAAAGGTGGTAATAGTATAAGACCTTTGTTTAAAAGTAGTTGAAGTCTCCTTTCACATTCAAGTGGAGGATGTGTAAGAAAATTTAGCTTTTTCAATTTGTATGGTCATTTTTTGTTTGCTAGATTCTCCTATTTTCATGAATAGAAGGAGGAAGAGGAACCATAGGGATCCTAACATCCTTTTCATTAGGAGATAATGGTTGTTCACATGGAAGGAGAATGTCTAAGTTAGGAGGAGAATTCAAGATCATTGTTCCAGCATCCCGAAGTCTCTTAGGTTGAAGAGTATGTCTATTAGGATGAGAAGGATCTTGATATCCTAGTCCTATTTTGTGTGCTTTGGTTGATTGTTGTTCAAGAAGTTGATATATATCATGTTCATTTTTTGTGTCACAACCTTGTTTACTTAAGAGAGTGAATCCTTTACCATATGCCTCTTCAAGGTTGATAGAAGTGTTTGTGACTTTGTGGTCATAAAAGGGTTGTGAATGTGATTGGTGAGAGGGACTAGGTCCACTTGAAGGAGGAACCATAGGTCCTATAGTGACTTCAAGATGTAAGTATGCAAAGTGATCAAGAGGTGCAACAATAGGAAGATCTTGTGACTTCATGGAGGGATAAAAGGCTGCATTGGCTTCTAAGTTATCAAGATAGTCATTGTAGAACTTGTTCATGCTATCATCATCTTCTGCAATGATGTCTACTTCATGTGGAGGACAATCACGAGGAGTTAAAGGAGCATGAGGTTATTTAAGGTCATTAGGGTCACAGCCAAAGGAACATTTGGACATGTTTACCAATGACTTTAATGAATTCCAAAACTTATTGAAAGAAAATGTCATGATGTAAATAAACTAAAATGCAATAAATGATGAAAAATAGATAATTTTTAAATGAAAATAGAATGCAAGAATAGGAAACTGTAATGCAGAAAAATGCCAAAAAAATGACAAAAATGTTTTTTAAAAAGTGCAGAGGGATTGATTCGCCCTGGGTGGCAAATGAGTCCCAGTATGATGTTTTTATGTGTTTTTCAAAATTTTTAAGATGACTTTAATGCTCTATAGTATGCAAACAAGGATGGAAAATGCAGATTTTTATTTTTTCAATGAGGTGCAATGCAAAAATGAAAATGTAACTTTCACTAATGCAAGATAAAATATCCTAAAATGCAAAAGCAAAACAATGTACTAATTGAATGTTAATGCAAATGTAAACTAGGATGTAATATGTAAATGAAATAAGGAAATGCAAAGTTCTCAAAAGTCGGGTTCACCAAAATAAACTATTGATTTTATGTTCCTATGTGCTTCTCTAGCTCTTCTATGGTTTTTCACCTAAAAGGAGAGAGATAGGAGAAAAAATGCTAATGGTTCATTCAAATAATGTTATGTGTGATGTTGTCTAACCTAAATGAATTTAACTAAATGCAATTGACTAATCTAAATGAATGAAAACGAATGCAAAAGTGAAATTAAAGCTACATTTGAAAGCACATTGTGTTATGCAACAATGAACTAAATGAAGGAAATATGCAAAACAGAAAGGAATGAGTTGAATCTGAGTGCACCTGGGCAAATTTTGATGAATTTGGAATGTTGTGGATGCTAGTTGAAATCACTAATTTTTCACAGTGGGACTCATTCACCTAGGGTGGCGAATCAGTCTTCCTCCTGGTGAAAAACTGTTAGAAGCAGGTTTTTATCTGTCGAGATCCAGAATCTGACAAAACTAAAATTTTCAATCCTAAGGTGGGACTCATTTTCCATAGGTGGCAAATCAATCCTCTCCCGATTTTTTGGAAAATCAAGAGACAACTCTATGACACCAAATCTGGAAATATTTGCTTGTTGGGTTGTCGAAGTCAATTTTGTAGGAAACAAACAAAAAACCTTCTCTGAGCTTGAAATAGACTTAAGTTGACTTGAACCACCTATTTGACTTGTAAACCAATCTTCAACACCAAAAATCTTGTCAAATTTGCATACCTAGGACTATAAAGAAACATGCAATAGGGGGAAAATGGTTTAAGGTTAGTGAATAAGGGTTTTCCTTTGTCAAACCCCACTTTTCGTAATCAAACCTTTAATAAAATAATGAAATGCAAAGGAATGATAAACTAACAACATGCAAATTCTATCAATTTAAAAACCCTTAATGATGCAAGTCTAAAGTAATGTCAATGGTTGCTTCAAAGTGCTTGAATAGTGCTAAAAAAGATGTAAAATGCTTGAATGAATAGGTGAACAAGTGAACTTGATGAATGGTGGGGGGGTTGAAATGAGGTGAAAATCACCTATTTATACACACTTGTGCCTTAGTAACCCATTCATACCTCATCATAGGCTGACATCAAGTGATTTTGAATAAAATCTCGAAAGTAAATTTGAAATATTTTGAATTTGGGGCCAAGGGGGACTCATTTGCCACCCATGGTGAATTGGTCCCACCTAGGACCTAAAAATATGTGTCAGGAAATATGATGTATTTAATGTTGTTTGTAAGGATAATACTCAAAAATACACTTAATTAAGTATACGAGAGCATAAATGGGTCAAATAAAGCATGAAAAGGGGATAAATAGAGAAGATATTCCTAGAAAAATGTGAAAGCTTGTCAGAAGACTTTACAACACTTCAAAATAGGACTTCTTGATGAATAAAAAGGTGATTTTTAGGTGAATTATAATTAATAGAGTCTAGAAGAATGTAGAAATAAATGTCTTACAACACCTTCACAAGACGTCATTCTTTGAGTTTTAGTACCTAAATAAGCATATTCAAGCCATGTTACACTTAAAGCACTTGCCTGGAAAGCCTCTTCCTTGTCCTTGGTTACCTCGTCTACCAAATGGTCTCCCTCCTTTTTTTGGAAACCTCCTCTCTCTAGATTGGCTTTCCCACTAGAAGTGCCTACTTCTTCACCCTAATGGTGTTGTTTTTCTCTACTAGAGTGTTTCCCTCTTCCTCTTTCTCCTTTTCCTTTACCTCTTCCTTGTTGATTTTTCTTTCTCATAAGCTTTTGCTCTGCTTTAATAAAAAAAATGATATGATTCCTCAAGAGTTTGGTTTTGAGAAATGGGAAGGGATTAAGGATATAAAAATTTATTTGTCAAAAATATTGTACAAGATGGTATATACATGAACTTTAAGCTCTATAGAATGCACTCCAAGCTCTATTAAATGCACTCTAAGCTCTTTGGATTGAATCTACGCATTTTACATTTGAAAATTTATGAAAATTTAAGGATTTCTCAATAAAATTCTTATGGAATGCAATAATTATATGATACACACACAATGGATTTGTTGAAAAGATTTAAAATTTTTCAAGTAAATGCAATTATAGGTGTACAACTAGACTCTACAACTTTTTTCTATCATCCTCATAGTCTATGCAAAATGGGATCTTTGGAAAAAAGTATAAAAAACCATTAAAGTATAATATATGGGGTATATTCATCAAATGTTGTTACGTTGTAAGTGCTCAAGTAGAAATGTGAGAAAAATGTAGATGCATAGATAAGGCATACAAAATATTTCATAAAATGCCTCACAAAAATCTAGTCTTATGAGATGCTATAATTATAGAATATCTTCAAAATGAATATGCTAAAAAGGCCTTATAAAATTTAAAGCACATGCAAATAACGAATGCAAATCTAGAATCCTCAACCTTTCACATCTTCCCTACCTATACTTAAATTAGAGCTTTGGAATAAGATATGGGCATCCATCAAAGCATAAGTAAAAGTGTTTAAGATATAGTAGTTGCATGTGCCACTTCTAATCACCTTATCATTCATAGGAACTTATGCACAAAATTTAATATAGAATCATTTATGCACACAATATCTCTTGAATAATTTTAAATTATGATAATCTTTCTTTGTATATTATATTGTGTGGATGAGATTTGGATTTTTGTCTAGTTTCTTGTTGTATCATGGTATGAGGCAGGTGTATCTTTGCTAACTTATTGATATCTATTTAGATTCATGTTCATAAATCATTGATAAAAAAAAAGTGTTTAAATATTCATACAAAATTAATGTTGTTCTATATGGTTTTTCTTTTGAAGAGTTAGTTTCTTTGCAAGAATTGATGCTTCATTTGAATTATATTTTCAAAGGAATATTTTGTTTGGACGCTAGCAAAATTGATCCTATGATACTTATCATTTTATCATAATTTACAAGTCACTTTATTTTATGTAGTGAATTTTCCTAGGTAATTTACCTTAGGAAGAAGATTGGTTCGACATTTCTATTAATTTATAGCATAGTGGGTTGACCTTTACATTGTCATTGTATTTTGTAGGTTATTTAAACTTCCGACAAAAAATATTATAGGTACATCTTTTGAAGTAAATTGGTCCAACTACTGTATGTACACATTTTTATTTTTATCAAATCAACTACATTGCATTATAAAGTATGTATGATTGTGTTGATTGGAAAATTGGAGTGACTATTCATACCTTTTTATGATGCTTACAACTACATTTCTCATGCTTAGTTCTAGCATTGCTATTACCATAACTATGAAGTCTACTTTAAAACATGTGAAGGGAAATGAAAGGTCTATCCTAGGTATTACCTTGTTATAAAGTGCCTTAAATTTTAGCTCAAGTTTGTTTGGAGAATGTTCCATGTTTTATGAAGGTTGGCTAAATTTTGCACAAGAAAATAAACTTTTCCATATTCCTTTTGTTGATAGGAATGTATTTGCAATTGGAATTGCTTGCACATGTAAAAAATTAGAAATTGTAACAAGCTTCAAAATGAGAATTTCTTTTTGTAGATACATTGCAACCTTGTAGCTATGTTAGATGACATACAAATAATTGTCTCATTACATACTCCTATGAAAAATATCACTAAAGAAGAGTAAATTATAACATAAATGATTAGGAATAACAATTAGAAACTACTCACAATATGTTTGAAGAACACACCTTAATCTCATAGATCATTGACTATTACATTAGAAAGGTCTATAAAAACATTCATCCTACTTGTTTCACCATTGGATGAGTATTTTCTATCCTTTTTAAAATACAAAATTAATTTCCTTCCTAACAAAATTCATTTGATTCAATCACATGTTTAAATTTTTTTTTTTTTAAATATTAAATTTTCATAATTTTCCACTCATAAAAAATGAATTCAAAGATAAACTAGCCTAATCCATTCTTATGATAATTAAAACATGAGACACAACTGAATACATGGGACAAAACTAAGCTATCCCCCTACCCACAAAGTAAAAGTAGGGTGAGATTACAAATTTCTCTATGTAAAATATCCTCTCATTTCCCAAAACTTTCCCCTGTTTCTGTGTAGATTACAATTTTCTCTAGAAAACTCATTTTTCCCACACTTTTCTTTTTGCCTTGACCAGAGTAGAGTCATGTTAATATCATGGGTGTTACAACGTAGACTTTGTCATACAAGTGACCATCAAAAAAAAGATACCTTGTCTCCCAGTGACTTCACCAAAAGAATTTTGACTTGATAGTGTTGCCTTCAAAGACATGACTCTTGTGAGTCTTTGTTTTTATGGTATAAATCTAATTAACTTGTCAAACTACGAAAGGGCCTTCCACATGGTTTTTTTAAAAATGAATGTCATTATTTTTAGTAACTAAAAATATAATAATATATTATTCATTAAATAAATGGTGAGAGGTAGAAAGGCACACCATTAACTGTTTAGGCAAGTTTAAATTCAAAACAAAATATAAAAAGGTTAAAGAGTGGTTAAGTTTGAACATCAATAAAAATAATAAATTATTGATCTAATGTGCTTAATTGTGGAGGAAGTAGGAGATGCAATTGTTAGCATCATTCTATCGAGTTATCTAACTTATAGATCATACATGAGACATGGATCCAAATTTCACACACAATCAACATTAGCTAATATGGCCTTGTCAGTGAGTGGTGACATGTTTACACAAGTTTGTCTTTATGGTCTTGGGATTGGAAAGTTTCACTCAATATGAAAATATATTGAAAAGTGTTATGAAAGGGAAACATCTAGCAAGGAACAATTGGAAAAAGAAAATAATGAATGAGTGAGCAATATGGCTTTATCAAGTTGCTTAAGAACCCTATTAATTCCTACTCTAAGGTTACTCTGTGTGTACCATGCTCTATGATAATGACAACAATCAAATTAGGATCCTAAATCCCTAATTTATTATGCATAAAGTACTACACCTCTCTTTCACCAGTTGTCCAACACATATATGCAATGCACCACATTTATCATAAGTCATCTCAATCATATTAAAATCATTACATAGGAAGCAAGTGGTGGAATACATTAAATGTGTGATCCATCTCTAGAAGGTAGATCTTTCAACAACACCATTTGAGGCACAAATATTAATTAGTGTCGCATAGGAAAGAGAAAGGTGATGACACCAACACAACCCACTTCATGATTGCTACAAAAATGACTAAAAATCCAAATAACATGGATTATTGTAGAAGCAAAAAACTAAAAAAGTAACCTCTTGTAAGAAAATAATGTTTAGATGTAGAAAATGTTACTGAGTGCCATCAATGGAATACTTCTATGGGAGCTTTGTCAAACCTCAAACATTCTTAGAAACATAATTCATGAACAAATGTTGATAGACATCTCCTCATTAACCAACTCATCTAAAGTCTAGAAACTATTCTACCTATCTAGATTTAAGGTTGGATACAAAAGAATATTTTGGTACATATTATCCTCATCTACCTTGGTAGGCTACATGATCTCTAGTGCACAATTGGGGGTGGGAAAGTATGTTTGAGTAGTGGAAGATTTTTTATAAGCCAAAAATAATTTTGTTAATGAAATGAAAGAATTTACCTCACTAGATATCTCCACATGAATATCCAACAAACAAATTCCCTCATGTCTTGAGCTTTTGAAACTATACTTTAATTTTTTGAGGATTAAACCTAGAACCTAAGGATGGCTTAGTTAGGATTACTAGAAGGTTCTTGGTTTTATGGCTCATTAATATATAGATTGACCTTCTTCTTTTTCACAAGAGGTGGATAAACAAAAGTAGGTTGAATGCTAGGGTTAGAATGGGGAGATGCAAAAGGGAAATCCTAAATCTTATGCTAAAAATACTGAAATTGATACAAAGTAATGGAAAAATTTGGAGAATGCACTCAATGGATCTCATTTGTCCAATTTGGATGTCTACCATCTCCTTTAAATATTTTGAGAGATCCACTTCTACAAATACCATTTTCTAGGGTTGAGTTGAGAAGAACTTATATAGTTTGACACACACAATAGATTTGTGTCAAAAAGTTCTAGCATGGTAGGGGTAAACCAAAAAATCTAGTTGAATGGGGACATTTAGAGCTTTCTCATTAGAGATAATGATTCTCTAGTCTAGGTTAAGAAAATGAGCAAGGATAAGTGGAAAAAATAGGGGCCATGTTTAATTATGACTTCAACGTGGTTGGATTTAGCAAAAAGGAAAATAGAAATAAGAACTTTGGTTATGTTTTGTATAGTATTAATGGAGTGTTACACCCTATTTGTTATTACCTATTTACTATTACCTTGTTTGGTGAATTACTTCAATAAATGTGAATGTGTTTATTTATGAATTATGAAGGAATACGTTGAATGAAAGTTTGTTTCAATTAAATGCTTTATGATTTGGTATATGAAATTGTAATGTCCCCATTTTTAGCACTACACTTTTCAGTGATTAATAGCCTATCCTCGGTGTGTTGTCAACTAGTCAAAGGCAGAATTAGGGTTTTCGACTGCTTGGTGGGTTCTTTTGAAGGATCAGGGGTTTGCATCTTGGAGTTTGGGATTTTGGATTGCAGATTCTTTCTGGGTTTTCAGAAAGCTTCACAATTGTTTCGCATGCATATTGATCCAAGCAACTTTCTGAATTTAATATTTTTAATAAATTCTATTTTTGGCAGTAGTCCAGTTGACATCAGTTCAGTAGGCTTTCCTCCTCTTTGGGCAGTTCAGTTGGTATTGTTGATTTTTGACCTTTGATGAATTTTTGGAGAGATAAGTTGGGATGATTTAAATAATATTATATTTTAATGTTGACCCCTTGGGCTAGCTTTATCACTTCAAGTTGTTTTAAAAAGGGGGACTTCTTGGTGGCATGCCTTATCAAGAGGTTATTTTAATATTTTCTAAAGGTCAAAATTATGTTTGGAGAAATGGGATGCCAACTTTTGAGGAGATAATTTTAATTTAACAAAAATAAAAATAAAGGTCAAATATTGCCTCATGAAAAAGGGACACCATTCTTGGAGGGAAAATGAAGTCAAATTCAAATTGGAAAAAGGGTGCACTTTCTAGAAGCATCTAGAGATTCTCTGCTGAGTCTATAAAAGAAGGCCTTCTCTCTTTAGTTGAGCATCTTATGTCTTCAGTAATTTTATGCTGCCAGAATGGTAATAGGGTTGCTTCGAGGAATGCATGCCTCCTAACATGGGCTTGACTTCTTGCTTGAAAGATAGCAACTAGTGGAGAGTTAGTTTGTAGTTGAGTGAGTTTCTGCAGTGAGAAATTGCATTGTAGAAGTTATTATGCATTTGTAGTCCGTTTCTTGCATTTTAGTGAAGTTTTGGTGTTGCTGACTTCAAGTTGTTGAATGTTGTTTTTTCTCATAAGTCAAGAAATAAAAATATATTCATTTTGGGTATTGGGTATTGGCTAAAATCATTTCTATGCCTTAGGCGCCCATTTGTGCAAAGTTTGGAGATTTCTAATGAAGAATCTGATTTTATCTTGTTGGTAGAACTTTTCTAGAGGCCGTACCATTATGTTTTGCCTAGCAAATGTTTAGAAAAAAAATTACAGGGTTTTAGAGTCATTTTTTTATTAGAATCTGGTTGCCATCCTCCTAGTGTTCATTTGTATCAGATTTCATGTCATTTGGACTAGTCTAGAGAGAGTTATGAGCATTTTAGTGAGTTACAATGTTGCTGTTTTTGCATTTTCAGTCATATTTTTGTCATATCAGCTTGCATAAAGTTTTTCATTTGAGTTTGGTTCGGGTTGAAAGTCATTGTGATCATTGAGGAGACATTATACTATATTGCAGCACTGTTAGACTTCCTATTCTATGTTATTGGTAGGCACTCTCTAATTCATTGTAAGTTGAACAGTAGTACTGTAAGAAATCTTACTTATGCTTCCTTTGCTTCATTGTAATACTCGCTGAATAAGTGGAAGAGGCTAGCTTGCTGCCTATTTACATTTTGAAATAGCATTGTAATTCCTTAGTATCTCCGCCATACGGTAGCTTCATTCCTACCTTGGGTTGGAAAGCACATTCTTGGCGTCGAGTTTACTTTCAGCATTGTAATTTCTTTCTAGTTGTACTGACGACCCTCTTGCCATATGACAACATCTTTCTCATCTTGAGATTGAGTGCGCATTCTTGGCAATGAGTTACTTGCAAACTGTTGGTTTTGGTTTGGACTAACCCTAACGGGTGCTTCTTGCATTGGTGTGTTCGTTGAAATAAATTGAAAAAATTGGTCTAGAATTTTACAAAAATATATAATGTGAATATGACATGTATGAGAAGTATATGAATACATTGATTCAGCTAACTACTACTATGGTGAACTAAGTTCAAAAGTTACAACAACATACAATGTTGTTTTTAAGTGGTGTCAGCTTTTAGATGACTCAGTGCCCAATGGATAAGCTTTAGGCAGTTGGTCGACATGTTTAGCAGGAAAACATATAGCAAATGTTGCCAGAAATGTTACCTGATTTTGGCTTCCAGCTGAAATCAAGTAACTTATTGTTTATTCTTTTGTGTTTTCATTTAAACATTAAAAGATACATCATGCTCTGCTAAGTTCATTAATTTTCATAAAGGAGATTGTCAAAATAGATTGCATTTATTCTAGTTTTGCAATTACATACAAATAAGATAGAGAACCAACATGTATTGAAAATGTAATCTTTATTGATAATCATGAGCTTATAATGTCCCTCACAATCCAAGGGACTAGCTATTCGAATGCTTATAAAGAAAAGACTATACGCCTACAGATAACAGAAAAGAAATTTGCATATAAAATGAGAAGGGACCTGTCATTGCCTGGTGGAATGATGAATCCTGTTGGCTTGGTCCCACATCATCTTGATCCTTCCCGCTGCTCTACTTCTGTTTGACACTCTCCTCGTTGCTCCTAGGTTTCCTACATCAAATGAAATAGTGTTGCTAGAGCAATGAAAGGTCCCTAATCAAAATATATGCAAAACATCCATAAACATGTAATTTGATGTACATAAGCATCAAAATAGCAACATACCATACGTGTCCATGAAAAGAAGAAAGGAGTAATCAAACACACCTTTGATATGCTTTGTTTATCTAACCGGTTTATTCCTTGTGCAAATTTATGACAAGTCTTTGTTACTATTTTAATTCAGTTGATTATAGCATGTGGGGTGAAATGTGGCTCCCACGAGGGTAGAGCCCAACATGCTACCCTTTGATGTTTGAAGAGGAATAGGAAACTGAGCAACTTGATCAAATCAATGATAAACATGCTATTGATGCATTAAATCAATATGGAATCACACCAGTTGATCAAATTTCGTTATAAGATTCAAAAGATGCAACACATATTGTGAGCTGTCAAGAAAATCACACTTTGTCTTTTCACAATGAATCAAGCAATATGTTGCCATCATGTCAAAAGGAAGGTGTACTTTGCTGGATTTCTTTCAATCTTCTTAAGTGGATCCAAGATCCATTTTATTAAAAGAAGTAAATGATTTCAATGATGCATCAAGTTCAATTATGCGTCTATTAAAATAATGAAGGAGACATCAAGTCATGCCTGAAACCATCATGAGTCATATGGGAAGCAAGAAGGAACAAATATAATCATACATTGTTGCATGAAAGACACTATCAAATTCATCTCACCTCAATCCTATTGGACATCCACACATCACCTAGGATGGTAAGCTTTTAGGTCACCAACATAAGTGACATATGTCTACCCATTAAGATTAAAGCAAGAGGATATGGTGTTAGTTTGTTGCACAAGATCAAAAGGACCTAGATGTTTGTGAAGATCAAGTAACAAACCTTTGGGGGAAGCAAGCAATTGTTAGGGAAATCATGAAGATTGGGGCATTCCTAAAGGAAAAATGCATGCTACCTCTCATGCTACAAGACAAAAACAATGAATGTATGATATGGTGCAACAAAGGTTCTAAGGTTAGAATGCAATAATCCTACAGTGCATACCTTGTGTCAAAACAATCAATGCACAATACCTCATGATGAAAGAACAACAACAATGATCTACATTAAAAGGACAACAAAAAATCATGCCACATCTCATAGAGGGACAACAACAATCAAAGAAGCATACAAGACAACAAGAATCAATGAACAATGACAATCTTGTGTGACAAGATCAAGATACAGAGTAAACCAAAAGAATAGTGATTTTAGGGTACAACAAGTTTGCATGAACTCAAAGAACTATACACTGTTCACATTGAACAAATAAAGTATCATTCACTCAACAACCATCTACATTAGCTAAAGCCATTTAATGTTATAGGACAGCAAGGCTCAAAAAATAAGTCATTTCATATAACAATGTCTTCCAATGGAGCAGCCCCTATGCATGATCATCACAAAACTATTTAGAGAAAATATGCTTCACAAAGGATTCCAACATGTGAACATTTAAAAGCATTTGGAAAGAGACAACAACAATCAAAGTGATGCAAGGTAGTGCACCAGTGGAGCTAACAAAATTTTAACAAATGGATCTTACACTCAAATGATCAGCCATATACATTAGGAGATTAAAGCAAAAGGAATCAAGCAGTGAGAGATAAGGTACTGGGCATACATTTTGTTTTGTGTCTAAGATAGGCATCTTCCTTTTCATATGTTTGTTGCTTTCAAATGATCAAGTAGGTTGTTTCCTTTCAGTGAGTCTAAATGTTTTCATTTAAAGACCAAACCAGCATATTAAAAAGGAATCAACAATAGGGGTTTAGCCATTTGACATCAATTCATCAACATTGAGTTGCAACAATAGTGCTTCAAATGAAATAGTGCATGGTCATAATTGAAGTGTAGAAGTGGAGGTGGACATTTGAAAAGAATTGAAAAAAGGACAACCAAACAGTCACATGGTGATCAAATTCCCTCTGATAGTCATGTCATATCATAGATTCAATATTGCATTGTAGGGACTTATCTATTTTGAATCTATACATAAAGAATCAATTGCAATTTTAAAAAGCTTGTTCCAGTGTAAACAACAATAGAGTTTTGTTTCCAGGATAGGGAAATTCAAAGTAAAAGGGAAAGGGGTAGTCATCCAATGCATATGATGGAATTTTTTTGCATGACTTTATCTATGAGTTTCAGCAAACCAAAAAAAGAAATGGTGCAATCTATCATTTCTTGCATTT
>VDFB02270651.1:544548424-544629686 GCA_007258455.2 Sequoia sempervirens | reverse complement strand
GAATTGAAGAAAACAAACGTTGGTGCAAAGTTCACAACATATACAAACTATGGAAGGGAAAATTCAAAATCTAAAAAGTATTCACCAAATGGTGCATAAACTCTATAATAATAGCATCCTAATGAAAAATTGAAACTAGGATTTAGAAAGAATGTTTATACTCCACATAGTATTCATAAGAGGAAAGTATAAGATATTTCTAAAATTTAACATAAGAAAATTTACAACCACATAAATCAATGATGCAATTCACTAAAAACTTCCTCGCATCCAAAACTTCAAAGCAAAAGTCTCTTTTCTATTTATTTCTTTCAAAAATATGTGTGTGAATACTCTATAATTATTGTAAAAAATGTAAAGAAAATAACCCTAACAACATAACTTGAACTAGCAGAGAAAATTTCTAGTCCCTTCCAAAAAGATTGTGTTTACTTCTTTTCTACCTTATATAACATCACTAATGAACCATTGAATTTGTAACTATTTCTTAAGAAAGTGGGAAAATAACAAAATAAATTATTTTTTTCTTTATTATAAGAAAAATTAATTTACAATTACAAAATATTTCAAGTGATCTTCTTAATCAAATTATATTTAGCAACTAAAAAGGGATCGATATCTCTTTCATATTCAATGCATATGATATTTATGTACATTTTGAACATAGTGAACTAAAAGACGGTCTAAGTGAAAGATGAGATGGATTGGAGGAAGTATATGCCTCCAAAAGTTGCTAGATGAGATCAAACAAATTCTAGATAACCCACACTATAAAGACCCAAAAAATAAAATATGGCAACATCTAATTTGCTAGAAAGATAAGCCGGCCAAAAGAAGATTCATAGATCACTAAATTTAAAAGTTAGCTAACTTGGGTGGTTGAATCTTTCTTTCATGTAACCCTATCTTTATAAGCATTCAAATAAAACAAAAATTGCCTAGATGTTTGATAGGAGTATCTTAGAGCTTAGACAATCTTGCATCATCCAAAAGAGTTTCATTCTTGTATATGATTTGAATTGTGTGGTGTGTTTTTATGTGTGGTTTTTTTTGTGTATGTTTATGAACCTAAGTAATGGTGGTTGAGGAATTCAAAAACCTGAAAAGTAAAAAATGATGTTTAATAATATCACTATTGGGTACACTTAAAAATCTTATCAATTGTCATGAGTTGCACTTATATTCAAGAAGATGTGTGCAAGTGTAGATAAGGAATAATTTGTGTAGTATTAATGCAATATTATTGTTTATGTTCCAAATATAAGGCATAATATTCATATATTTTCACTTATAATTAAGTATAATAGAAGAGGCCAAGTGATGGAAGAGCATCCTAGGGATTGGCAATCTTGCATCACCCAAAATAGTTTCATTCATTGTGTTTTATTTGAAGTGTGTGCTTTTATGTGTGTGATTTGATTTGTGTATATGTTTGGGAGCCTAAAGAATCTATATTTTTTGTTACAAGGTAAATAGGTTTTAATGGGGCTCTTAAAACCCTTATATAACAAAATGCTAGCAAAAATAGTTGATCAACGATAAAACAACTAATAACTAAAAAGTTAAAGGGTGTGATTTAACAAGAATTGGAACTTTAAACAATGACAAAGCACAAACTACTATAAAATTCATTCTATAACACAATTGCAACTTATCCACCATTAGAAAACCATCAATCCAACTTACAGTACTCCTAACCTATTGCTTGCAATTTGCACAATTGACCAGGATGGGATTGTAAAAATTAGGAAGACCTCTCTTTCTCATTTAAACAATAACACAAGGCACACCATTATATAAATCCTCTAAAAATTGGGAAATGAGGGATTCCTCCACCAATGTGTCCACCATAGTCACCTCAAATGATGAGGAATAAATTCTAACCAAAGATGTTGTAATTTTGCATAGATCCTAAAGCTAACAAGAAGCAAGAATCCCCTCATAGCCTAGGGCACCAATTAGGAAATGTGAATAGACATGGGAGATACTTGAATTGGTTTAGAAGGTGAAATCCTATTAGGGATTGATGAAGTTGTTGGAATTACACTAGATGAAGGGGAAGCTACCTTAGGTGGAACCTCCAAGAACACATCATGATCTACCATCGAGGAGGTAGGACAAGGAAACTCAACCATCAAAAAGTCATAAAAATACATAATCAAATGATTAGGGAGGGCATTCACCATCATGTAGTTGATCATGCATCCTATGGAAAGAATGAGGACAATCAAACATAATATGCTAGTAGCAAAGCATATTTTGCATCAAAATAGAAGGCTCTTATAACCAAGAAACTAAGTCCACCACCTCAACCATCAAAATAATATCCCTGTGAACTACCTTATAAATTTTGATGTCCACTAAAATATAAGCAAAGGTAGTATGTGGTTCAATCCACCTTCCAAAAATGACCAATAGTATGGTTGATGTCCTCAAAGCAATAATCTTCTTGAAATTGGAGAGGGAGATTAAGCAACCTCACACAAACTAGCATGACATTAAGAGATTCATTCATAGGATTGAAAGAAGAGAACCGAAATTTTAGAGAGAGGGAATACTCATCACACATCCACAACTAGCCATCATGGCACAATGAAAAATATTGATAGGCCATCAGTGATAGGCCCCCAAGACTATATAACCAACTTACGTAAGTCCAAAACAGAAGGTTAGATGTGATTAAATATACATATTAGACTTTGACAAGAATAATAAGATTCATTTCCAATAACATATTACCCATAGACCATGCTAGAGGAGGATTTTGAACAAGGAAGGGGTTGAAATTTACCATGTTGAGGAAGGTGCTTAGTAGGATTCCTTGCACCAACCATGGCCATAAAATATGTTTCATAAACCAATCCATTTTTTCTCACACCTAGCGAAACATGACCAAGAGAAGATATAGATATATTATCCACTATACCTCTATTACCATGACCATTTGGTCTCACCACAAAAAAAATCCTATTGCAGAAACATGATCATCACTAAGGTGTTGCATTTTACTACACAAGATTAAGGAATCCATGTAGGATACAAATCATCCATTAGAAATTTTATATGTTAAGGATTCCCTCTTTAGCCTAAATATAAAACACAACACACTCTTTTATTGGTTGTGTTAGACTTGGTTAGATTTATTCAAGTGGCATTAATAAGGATACATGAACAAGGAATCTACAAAATTGTAGGTTGGAAGCTAAAGCACTTATTTTCTTCTATGTTGGCATAAAAGTGGAAATTTCCTTCTATAGAGGTTGAACTTTGCATAGAAGTCAAGCTAAAGGACTATAGATTTGAGAGTTTGAATAAAAGCTAAGAGTGAGACATGCAAATGCATATTTAATTTTTTCATTTTGTTTATTACAATTATATTCGGGTGCACCTAAAATAAGCTTACTTGGGTAGGTGTTCTCTCCCTTACACAATAATAGGCATCTACTAAGTGTAAAAGGTAAAAAATTAAATCTACTTTAACTTAACTTTACATTCATATAAACTGGGAATAAAAATGTTAATTCATTAGAATTTAAGTACAAATTTGACAAATTGCATTCAAAATTATAAACAATAAATAAGGATTCTAGCAACAAACATTAAAGGTCGATTCCCAAGATGCCAATGCGTCGCAAAAATGTCCACATGGTAATATTATTAATACAATCCAAAATAGTAAAGAGCTTCTATAAGATGTTTGAATGTCACCTAATTTATAAAACCAAAATTGGGAACATACCAATAGTATACTAGATGATGAAACATAAAGAAAAACAATAAACGACTAGATTTAAATTATATTTGATGAAGAAAAGAAATGAACAATGAATAGAAAATAACTTGAAAACCTCCATGTAATTGAGTGCTCTCAAAATTCCTACAAACACAAAGGAAAGGAAAAATGTTTGGGGCTATTTTGGAGCTTGCATTTAGGTCAAATCCTTGTATTGTTATTCCAAACTTCACAAACAACCAAGATAGAGAGATTAAGAAATAGTGTGTTCTCTTACTCCTAAGTGCATCTAGAAAATAAGAATAGTGACAATATAGATATTATAACTAGAATGAGAGATTGGAAGGATATGAATATGTCAAAGTGCTCAAAGGCACTACAAAAAAGTTTGCAATAATAATTAGGAACTAAAGAAGAAAATTACAAAGAAAATAAGAGTAATATTGATTGTGAAAACTTGAGGAAGCAAAGGAGACAAGAGGCTTGTAAGAATATCACAATGTCTTTGAGAAGAATGGTGTACATAGATTGAGAGTAAAATCGAGTCAAATGTGTGTGTGTGTGTGTGTGTGAGAGAGAGAGAGAGAGAGAGAGAGAGATTGTGTGTAAAAGTGAAAGATCCATTAAAAAATGAGAAGAGGAGGCAAGAGGAAGAGGTTGACAAGCCATTTAGATTCATATCAATAAATTACCACCATTCTAGGAAGGTGACAAGTGGTAAAATGATCAAAAATGATTGTTGAATGACAAACTATCATGGGACACTAGCACATCATGCAAATGTCAAAATATAGTGCTAGTTTTCATAAATTTTTCAAGCTCTCAAAATGGTGAAACACAAGAAAAACATAAGGTTAAGATAGTTGTAACATTACCTTGACAAAAAATATCTCGCCTTTGTAACATTAAGGAAAAAGGATAATACAAGGGTCGAAATGAACCTAAAAACACACTAGGGGATGGACACCAAAGTGAGAGCAAAACATAGCAACAATATACAATTTTTTATGTTACTCTAAGGGAGATGATATGCATTTAATAAATGTGGTTGTGTTTTCCTAGTTTGGTGGACTTGTCGAACACATGTAATTTCTCATTTATCCCATATTTATTGTACATTCACATCTCTTGTTGGCATCTCCTATAAATCTTCACCTCTAGCTTACTTTTGAGTGTGCACTGTGTTGGAAAAACAAAGAAGATTGACTATCTCTACAGTTTTTGTGTTGTCATTGATGTCACCATGATTGTGATTACAAGCTTATGGATGTGGTTGATCTAGTATTTTGGTCCAGTATCTGAATCGATATTCATGTTGTTCTCTTTGGTATTCCTATCCGCACTCATCCGTAGTCGACTGTTACTACTTATGGTTTTGGGAAATGGTTTGTAGGTGTTGGGAGCATGTACACTCAAGATCTTGCATATCCAGATGCTCGTATGGTGTATCAACATTTCTCTGGTATTTGCAAATGTGTTATTAGGTCTATCCTTGGCCAACCTAATGAATGGTGAATTAATATTTTTGTTATGCGGATATATGTGCGACCTATCCTAGGCCTGTGCCAACTTGGTATAGCGTGTTGGGAAGACTTTGTAATCGCTTGAAGCTGAATGTTAGCTTTTTTTGGTAAATATAATGTGCATCTAATTAGGCTGACCTAATTGATGCTTGCGGTTGAGTCAAGTATATATATTGGACATAGTTGAAGATTAAGAGAGAGGAGTTTTTGGTAGTTGATGTGTGACAGTGTATGCGAAAGAGAGCGAGTATAATGAAGTGTGTTAAGTCAATATATTGAGCATCACTGGAACTGTATCAACACTTGTTAGATATACTATTCTTAGTTCATTCTGGAAGTAAAGCCCTCTTTTGTTTTGTAAATCTTTTTGTAGGCAGTGAACCTCCTGTAAGCAATGAGCTTTTGTATTTGGACAGTGAGTCCTTTCTGGGTAGTGAGCCTTATATTTTTTTTTCTAGAACAACTTTATATTGTGAGTTAATCCTCACTGTGGTTTTACCCTGATTGGGTTTTCCACGTTAAATTTGGTGTTCAGTGTGTTATCTTATTTTCTATTTTGTATCTCTTGCTTATGCTTAATAACATAATAGTGTGATTGTGGAATGAATATGTGTTGAAGTTTTAAAGTTGAATTTTTGTGACAACTAATTCACCCCCCCCTCTCAGTTGTCCTTCATCCTTTAACACATTGTAAATCTAATCAATTCATTGTATTGCATCCTTTATTTTGGAATAGCTATCATATTACATTTTGTAATCTTTGGTTGTCTATTTTTTACTATTTTTGTTGCTCTTGTTTCTTTGTAAACAATGAAAATGATTTTCTTATAGACCACTCCACTTAGTGTAATAAAATCACTTATGCTCTAAAATTTTGTGTTAAATAAAAACATTAAATTCAAGAAATGAGGTGCCTTCTCTCCTAAGGAGGAACAACTATTATAGATAGAATTTTGAGGCACCTTTCATTAAAACATGTACCTAACTTTAAGGTGGCCACCTTGCTAAGATTGTAATTTTTATTACCAATCGAAATCCAAAATTATGTGTCAGAAACCTTAAGATTTATCTCAATTATTTCTCCACTTCAAGATAATATGTTTTATGAATATGTTATGAAATGTCTTGATAATGCAAAAGATAAAGGTATATCAAAAATCATAAAAATCACAATTTTGTTTTTTGATTTATTTCACAATCAATTTTGTTGTATCTTTGAGGAGTGCTCAACATGTAAATAGAATGGGAATTCTACACCTTACTTCACAAACATAGATCTTATTTGTTCCAATCAATCTTTAAGCAGTATAGTTCTAAGATATGCATAAAAAGAGTTCTAAAATCCTTATTTTATGAGATGTTTAGTGTAAACTATGCAATGCAATATTGTTGTGACAATTATAGAGCATGCGTAGCATTGGAAACTATTGAAATTCATACATGAAAGAAAGCCAAAGGATCCAACTCACCAATCAATCATTCATCTTCAACACAGTTCATTATTATATTTAATGGCTTTATAAAGTCTATGGTGGTCACAATGGCTTTTGGCCATTAGGATTAGAGTTCCTAACCCTTTGTAATCTCTCTCTCTTACTTTGGGATTTTCCAACTTGTGCTTGCCTTCATTTATGTCTCACATGCTATGCTTTTACTGTTGTTGTTTGGAATTTGCCATCTGGTTTTTTTGGTCATCATTTGTCTTGATTGCTAAAAAGGAAGTACCTCGATTGAATGGATTCAGTTGTTCTTGTGTCTAGTGACCCACCTGATAAATTTGAGAATTCATTCAGGCTAATTAATTCAAATGAATCATTCATTGAAAAGGCCAAAAAATCTTACAAAGACATTATCACTAGACAAGAGGCGATAATAATCCCACCCTTGATGAAATATGTTAAATTTAAGGATGGTTGGGTTGCTAAGGGAAAAGGATTTGATGGAGGATTTGGTAAGGGCTCTCCATCTTGCCCTAAGAAATAGTTCTCTCACCAAATCTAGATATGTTATCTACAATTTTTAAAGAAGAATATAGATTAAATAAAACTACAATTTTTCTTGCAGCATTAGATGTAAATAAAGTCCATGCAAGGAAATTTGAAATTATTCAACAGATATTTTGTGCATAAATTATTCTATATTAAATTTTGTGCATAAGTTCCTATGAAGGATATGGTGATCAGAAGTGACAATGCAACTACTACAGTATACAAAAATCTACTTTTGATTATGCTTTGATGGATGCCCATATCCTCTTCTAAAGCTCTAGTTTAAGTATAGGCAAGGAAGATGTTGTCAAAGGTTGAGGAGTCTAGATTTACACTCGTTAGTTCCATTTGCTTTAAATTTTATAAGACCTTTTTAGAAAAACCATTTTGAACATATTTTACAACCATGAAATTTCATAAGACTAGATTTCTATGATGTATTTTGATAAATAGATCGTGTGCCTTATCTATGCTTCTAAATTTTTCTTACATGTCTACATGGGAACTTTAAATGTAACAACATTTGATATACATACCACATCTATTATTCTTTGTTGGATGTCTATACTTTGTTCCAAAGCTCCCATTTTTGCATAGACTATGAGGATGCTAGCAAAAGTTGTAGAGTCTAGTTGTACACCTACAATTGCATTTACTTGAATTTTTCTAAATCCTTTTCAATAAATCAATTTTGTATGTATCCTATAATTATGCATTTCATAAGAGTTTTATTGAGAACTCCTTAAAGTTTCTTAAATTTTCAAATGTGAAAGGTGTATATTCAATCCAAAGAGCTTAGAGTGCATTCCATAGAGCTCAAAGTGCATTCTATATAACTTAGAGTGTATGTATACCATCTTGTACAATATTTTTGACAAGGAAATTTTCATAGCTCTAATCCCTTCCCATTTCTTTGATGAATTTTGTCAAAATAGTTCACAATATCATTGTCTAATACCTACACAAATACCACACTACAATCATTCAATATTTTATGGAAAGGTATAATGTAAACATAAGATCTTGGGATGCTTTGAAGTTACACCATTGGTTTATATCATATTTCATCTAATATTCAACAATAAATATTTTTGGATTGGTTTACATTTGAGTTTAATTGTGCTTGTTTCTTGGATTTGTCTATTGTTTTAAAACATGGGTAATTAAGAATATTAGCAAAATTTAATTGCACAATGGCACTAACTTACATACTATTTATTTGGATATCAATTTGTAATCTTTAAAACTATTTGTTAGAGTAATCATGCATTAGTTGATAATTAATTAACCTTTTATTAATTATTAGTCCAATTTATTTGCATGCACTTAAGCTAAATCAGAAAGGGATTAGATCATGACAAGTGTCAACATCTCATGCAATGAGACATAATGGCCTAATAATAGCTCAACTAATAAAAGCATAAAAACACTCCTAAGTTTAGCTTAACTACATGAGAATAAATTAGACTATTAATTAATTAAAAATTAATTAATTATTAGCTAGTGCATGATTACTCTAACACCCCCCTTAGGATGATCTTATGGAGTAGCTAAAAACCCTAAAAAGAGAATACATGATGGGTCTCAAAAAACAACGCCTGGTAAGGTACCCATGTACAAAATAAAGATCTCTAAAAAGTGGAGAAAAGGAGAATAACCCTGTGGGAGAAGACTCCTCTCCAAAAGAGAGAAAGGTGAATGAAGGACTGAAAAAGCCTCCAAATCAAGGTGAAGGACTAAGAAGCCTCCAACCGAAACAATGTCCCAAAAAGAAAGGAACATGTAGAACATCACTAAAGCACGAAGAAGTTGTAGAATATTGTTGAATGATGATTGATATAGTGTTGAAATGAAGAACCTCCTCTAAAATAGGAATGCATGATTATCCATATGGTAAATGATCCATCTCATTGAAATGCATGCAACTAGTTGCCGATGTGTGTTGCATCTGAAAGTAAATAGGAACAAGAACTAGATATGTAAAACACTCAAACATGTGAAACCAAGGAAGCATTAGCACCAACAATAGAAACCCCCATAATGCTAAAAAGGGAGAGCCAAGATAGGTACACTGAAACTGTGTGAAACCAAAAAATGCATGTAGGAGAAACAACCTACAAATAAAAGGGTGTGCAAACTAAGGCACACACACATGAGGCAAGAAACACTAGGATTCATTATTGTTGTGGAAGGGAAACTCACTTAACAAAGGTATGATGGAAAACCAAAGGAAAACATCAACCCCACCATGATACTTTATATCATAGTGTGAGTATAAAAGGAATAATAGGATGTGCAAAATCCTCAAAAGGGATACACCAGAATGGCACTTTATCTTAGTTTGTCTACAAAAGAGAAGTGCATACAGTGGAAACCCGTAATGTCCAAAAAAGGACTACATGTTGAAAATACAATTCTCTAGAAAAAAGAAAAGAAACTGGTAGCACCATGACGAAGTACACAAAAAAACATACACTTTTTTTTTGTATTAATAATAATATACTCGCTCAACATACATTGTTCAGATCCAACCTCTGAATACTTGAGTAATAGCTATAAACTATCATCTGCAACTATAATCTACCTCAACATTAACAACAATTACATGAATGTAGATTATAAGCAAGACATGCCTATGCTGATTTAGAAGAACTACCAGCTATAACTACACAGAGTTTTACAAAAAGAAGTCCTCGAATGGCACTGAAAGCTAACGAGTGTTGCCCCAATTCACAATCGTGCTAATGACTTACAGCTCATTACTTGAGAGGATTTCTTCAGTCTTTTGATTTCCATTGCTATGTAGTCTTGGAGCCCTCTTTGTTGAATCCTCTTTTTTAGCCACGGTCTTGATTTTTGAGTTCCTCTTGAAATGCTTCTAGAGCGTGCACGGATATGTCTAGGCTTTGTTGACCTTGCTGCCACATGTATCCAAACCTTCCTTCATGCTGGTTAAGCAGTACAAATTCATCTTTTAGCAATTTCAAAAATTTATTCTCAGTTATCTCCATAGTAGCCACCACCTGCATAGCAACATTAAATAGTGTGAGCCTTTTCATAGACTCAGTAAGTACCCTCTGACACCCACTAAATTTTTCCTCATTCCTAGCCTTCCAGATACACCACATAATTTCAAATGAAAGAGAAAACTAGAATACATGTAGATCCTTGCTAAGTTTTTTTCCATGATTTAATAAGACTTTTTTCCAAACAACTTTCCCATTAGAGTTCCAAATGTCCTACTGATTGCAAAAAAAAATCTAGATTTCATTAGCAAAAAAAAGTCAAAAAAGATATGGAACTAATTGTCTCTAGAACCCTACATAGATTACAAATATCAATATCATCATGATTCATTCTGTATGGAAGTCTTTGCAACATTAACAACCATCTAAAACAAGTTTTCTTTGCATCTTTGCCAAGTTTACAAATTGAAGTAAACACTTTTTTCCAGGTCTTACAGTCAAAATTTATTTTCCACACTTTATTAAGGTGTTCAACGGGAGGGTTAGAGCTGATCAAGTTTTTATAAATGGATTTAGTTTTGACTTCACAGAGAGGAGTAGAGTCATTCCACACATAATCAATAGGGGAGGGATTCCCATCTTTAGTAAATGAACTCCAATTGATGTCCTTGCAAGATTCTTTAAGAATAGAGAAGGTTCTCACATTAGAAAGGGGAAGGTTAAAGTCCACCTTCAATTGATCCCAATTGACTAAAGTACCATCCCTTATAATGCAGTTAAAGGCACAAATTCCAACTTGGTGCCACGTTTTTGTAGAGAATCCTTGGAGAAGAGCCAATGTCTTCCCATTATGTTCTAGGTTCCACCAAATAGGCCTGCTAGGGTGGACAAGATTATGATTGTGATCAATAAAAAGTGGGCACTTAACGCTTTCCCTAACTAAATCCCAGGCTCTCCAAATACTCTTGAATATAGTTGAACCTGAAGGAGTGATAGAGTGCTTGGTAATAAATAAATCACTGAAAGATAGATGTCTCCAGGACTTAGCCAACTTAGGTACTGCTTCTGAAATATTATTCTTTACCAGGACTTTCCATGGCTCATTTCATTCAAAAAACTTTATAATCCATTTAACTGCTAGTGCAATACCATGATTTTTTAAGTCTTTTAGCCCTAGCCCTCAATTGGCTTTTTCCAAGTAGCACCATTCCCAATTGACCAAGTGCATTTTATTTTTTCCTTTCCCATCAAACCAAAGGAAGCATCTGATTTTCTTTTGAATTTCAAGGATTTGGTATCTATTGAAAAACCAAACTAATGAAAAATATATTGTATATGAAGACATTATCTTTTGGCATATCTAGATTCTACCGGCAATAAAGAGGTACTATCTGTTCCAACAACGAATATTCTTATCTATTTTTGTTTTGATCCAAAGCCACATTTCTTTTAGATTGGGGTTCACAGAAAAGGGGATACCAAGGTATCTAACCTACTTTTGAGGACCTCCCCATTGGAAGTCATATTTGTGCAGCCAATCAGGAGGAGATTCAGACCACCCGAGCATAAAGGATTTCATCCTAGAAACTTTGGCTTCAGAAGCTAAATAGAATATGTTGAGTTTCTCTAGCAGGTTGACTAAGTTTTCCTCTAGGAGCTCAACAAAAATGGCAGTGTCATCAACAAATTGGATGTTAAGGAGCTCACTCTTATCCAAAAATGTCAAACCTTTTACTTTAGGTGAGTTATAATTATCCCTTAGCAAGTAGTGCAGGGCGTTCGAAGCAATGAAAAATAAGGCTAGGGCCAAAGGATAGCCTTGTCTAATTGGTCTTTCAAGCTTGAAAACCTCAAAAAAAGTCTCATTAACATCAATCTGGGTAGTAGCATCTCTTAGGAGTGTATCAACCATGTTGCAAAAAGCTTGTGGGAAACCAAATGCTTCAAGAGTCACTCTGATAAAGGGCCATTCCACCCTATCATAAGCCTTTTCAAAATCAAGTAGAAGCATGTCAGCCTTTTGATCAGATCTCTTCGCCCAATCCATGGATTCCCAACTCGTGATCAAGTTTTCAAGGATGCATCTTCCCTTGATAAAGCCAGTTTGAGTGTTGATGAATTTTGGCAGTATATTAGTGAGCCTTAGTGCTAAGACCTTGTCCAACACCTTGTATGAGACATTCAATAGCATGATAGGCCTCTAGTTCTTTATCAAAGTTTTGTCTCCTTCTTTGGGTAACAACTTGATGAGGCCCCTATTTATACTTTCCCCCAATGAGCCTTTGTTGAGTGTTTCCATGTAAACTTGGTAAAAACATACACTTTCAAATAAATGACACCCAAAAAGGAGTCCAAATGCAAAAGATATGGCATGTCAAAGTCTCCAAAACAAGAATTGCACAACATCACTAAGAAAATAGAATTCCGGAAAACAATAGAAGTCTAAATTGGAAACCACTTATACAATCTCCTCAACACGGGTTTAAAAAAAATAGGGGTTGTACAGCTTGCATATGACCCCTATGAACGAGTTTTGAGAAAAAAAAAAAGAGCACAAATTTTTTGAAAGTCGATGGTTTTATTTTTAATTTCTATTTTAGTTTTTTTCAAAAAAAAAATAAAAAGGAGAAGTTTTAAATATAAAAAAAGGGTTTTTTTTTAAAAAAGCAGCAGGTTTATTTATGGTACCTATAGGGTACCTACTACGGAAGGCTTTGTGGGCCCATAGATGTCAACCGTTGATGGCTTTAATGCCACCAGTGATAACCTTCATAAGCCGCCTGGCGGCTTTCTTACAACCAGTGGCGGCCTTTGGAAGCTAGCAACAAATTTTTGGTGCCACAAAAAAAATCATCAACTTGTTTTTTCCTTTCTGGTAGTGGAAAATATTTCTCGGCAACCCCATTTTTTTACCGGTGATGACTTTTTGGTCAAGGTTTTGTGGTAACTTTTTTTGGCAACGAATTCCTTTTTCAGGAAAAAGGAGTATTTTTTGGCATATACCGATGATTTGGTTTTCCAACCGATAGGTTTTTCTTGGCAACGCAAGGTGTATACGCATAAAAATGGTCATGTTTATAATCCTGGCAATTAATTAAATATTTATTATTTAATTAGTTTTTCTAAAAGTCCTCTACATATGATTAAATTTAATTAATTTAATTATATTGTTCATTCATCTTATTCTTCTTTCGTAATTAAATAAATCTATTTTATTTAATTATTTTCATATGTCCACTTAATTAATTAAGTAAATACATTTTATTTATTTAAATTAATTATCATTGTTTAAATTTAAATTAAATCTTTTGATTTAATTAAGTTTAAATATTTCTTTTTCTTCTATTTTAATTTCCTCTTCTAATTAATTAAATATTTCATTTAATTAATTTCATAAAAGAGATTTAATTAAATAAATTTTATTTAATTAAAGATCTTATGCTTTCTTTCTAAAATCACAACTAGATATTTTATTATCTTATGTTTTCTTCTCATATCATAATTAAATATTTTATTTAATTATGAGATCTTCTGCTTTTTTCAAAAATCCTGATTAAAGCTTTCTTCTTATCACAAACTTTCTTCTGCTTTTAAAAGCTTAATTAAATATTTCATTTAATTAAGAAAAGCTGAATATCCTCCACAAATAAGTAATTGATTTTTTTTAATCCATTATTTAACAACTTTAAATCTTTCTCTTATTCTTTTAAAGAAAGATGATTTCTTATCTTCTTATCTTCTCTTTCATAAAAGTGGAAAAATCTTGTTTTCAGGTTTTCTTCTATTTTCTCTTCAGTTTCATCCTTCTTCAGCCATTCGATCTATCAGGAATTATCACAACCGTCAATCAAGACAGCCAATCAGAATCATTCGAAAAACTCTATAAATACCTGTGTGAATCCAAGCATTGGTAATAGGCAAATAATTAGAGTTCATGCATTTAGTATTCTCATATCATAGCATCATGTTTACTTCAAATCATCTTAGTCTTATCCCATATCATAGCTTAATCTTGCATCATGCATCATATTTAGATCTCGTTCTTTAGGAAGACATTTTGTTGAGCCTAGCCTACAATCTGAGAGCAAAAGCTAGAATTGACAAAAACACTGAAGATAGAGGACAATAGGACGACAATCGAAGCAGAAATACTGAGTTTGCATTTGTTTATCTTTTATGTTATGTTTTGATATAATGTTTTATTGGTGTGCTTGAAATAGTATCTGTTGTTTTTAATCTATTACATATTATTATTGTTCGATCACACACAAGGAATATTCACTGAATACCTATAGATGTCAACATGACATCATTAATACAGATGACTTGCATGGCCCCCTTTGACCCCTCTTTGGTCCTAAAGGAGCTCTTTTTTTCTTTTGGTCATAACTTGGGCGTATGATATCAAATTTTGGTGAACGAGATATCGAAAAGATGGTTCTACAAAATTTTCAGTGGCATGAGTCTGATTATTTGATTTTACTACTAGTGCATTCTATAGCCTATTGAAGTTAGAGGTGTTATTTTCAATCCCGAGCTCACAAATTTTGACCATTTTTTCTATTTTTTATGATTCCAATGGTGTTGGAACCATATTTTAGAGCTCTTCACAGCCATCCATGCACTTTTTCCATATTTCTTTCCAGGTATATTTTATTTAGTTTTTGTGTTTTCGCACACTGGTGAATTACTTGGGCACTTCAACTCCTAAAAACTTTTTTGTGTGGAATAACTCATTTTTGGTTGTTCTATATGTATTTTTAGTATTTTGTCCTATTTGGGTATTGTAAACATCTTTTTCATGCACATTTTCGTTTGTAGATGTACTGACATAAAGTGCCATTCTAATGTATATTTTTTGGGCATTTTGCACATCTTGTTGTACCTTTTGTACTCACATTATCATATAAAGTGTCATGTGATGAGGTATAAACGGCCTCATTTTTATGATAAGCTAAATACCCTTCTTTGTTCTTTCCAACCACCTCAGCCATGCCAATATGTTTATTTTTAGAAGCAATAATTGTCCACTTTTTATAAAATGATGTATAAATCTTTATTTCTCAAATTGATTGGAATTAGCTAACTAATGTTGATATAATGGTATAGACTTTAAGTAATTGTGTAGGACTTATGCATGTCAATGAATAGAATGGACTTCAAGCGGTTGAAGTTAGAGTGCCAGAAGTTTGGGTGCCAGAAATTTAGGTGTGCATAGTGGAATGACCTCTTTTAAAGCATTTTGTTAATTTATATTAAAGACTTTACAGCTCCACTCAAATCCTTTATTATGTTTTATTTCATGAACATCAGTTAGTTGTAAATTTTTTTAAGACATTTTCAATGGTATTCTCCCGCCATCTAGAAATTAGGATTTTGTAGTAGTACAATATATGTGTAACTACCAAAACAAGGATACATTGTTGAAAATAAAAGAGGGGTTAAAATTTATTCAAACAAGAAGAAGTACAGAGCATGGGAATCAAACAAACCTATCAATTTCCACTAAGGGGTCTAACTGTTGAGACAAACCCAGAGGTAATTGACCCTTATCCACAATATTCCAATGATCCAAGTGATTAGAAGCCCATTTGGCCAGACAATCTGCAACTCCATTCCACCCCTAGAGATATGGGTGAAGGTAACAAAGTCCAAAGAAGCACACAAATTAAGAATATGGTTAACAACCAAACCTAACTTCCAACTAACATCCTCAGAATGTTGCTGATTCAATAGATGCACCACCACATGCGAATCAAATTCACAAATGAGCCTACTCCATCCAAGAGCACAAGCACGCTCACAACATACAAAATAGCAAAGGCCTCCATCAAATTGTTAGTATGATTCCCTTTATAAACTAAAAACATAAACTGAACATTCCCCAAGCTATCTCTACCAACTCCACCAATACCTGCATGACCTGGGTTTCCCCGAGAAGACCCATCCGTGTTGATTTTAAGAAAACCCTGCGGAGGAGGACTCCACCTCCCCGCCCTATTTATCTTCTGAAGAGGGTTTCTGCATCTATTTCTCATAAGCTAGCCCTGTGGAGGAGGAAAATGGAGACGGTTATAGAAAAGAACATCACCGAGATCCACAACCTCCAACAAGTCACATTTAGCTGAAACTGTTTCTCTCACAAAATGGAGAATTTTCCACCACAAGTGGTGAGACCCCATCAACACATCTTGAAAGATCTAATGATTCCTCTCTAGCCTGATATTCCAAATAATAAAAGACGGGCAAAGAGTCCAAGTAACATGAAGGAAAGAAGTCATGACAGGAGCCTTGCCCCATCGAGCAAAGAACTCGGCCAAAGAAGAGACATGCCAACAAGCTTGATTCCACAAATCCCACCAATAGGGAGAAATATGTCTAGTGAAGGAGCATTGGAAAAAGAGACAAGAGACAGTTTCTTCACTACTACGACACAACATGCACATCGAGAGGCCTTGGAAGCCACGCTTACATAAGTTATCCTAGGTAAGACACTGATTGTGAACAACCACCCACATGAAAAAATTGAACTTGGGCCATGAGAACTTGAATGTCCCAAACTTGTTTCCACCAAGGAACTTGAATGTCCCCAAAATTACGCCGCACCAACTTAACATAACTAGCAGAAACAAAGAATTTTCCAAACAAATCACTGCTTTCCCAAGCCAAAACATCATTCCTAGCCAAGGTAGTACACTCCTGAGCCTCTAGAATCTAAGCCAGCTCTTGCCTATCTGCGTCGGACCCTCCTTGAGGCCAGTCAGAAGGATGTTTCCAAAAAAAATGAACAACTATCCCATAGTTATGGGCAATCTTATAATGGTTAACAGTGTCCTAGCTAGCAACAATAAAGATATCATAAAGGGCCTGAAGGTGGGGATGAGTAGAAAGGATAGAAGTATGACCATCCCAAGAATACAGCCAAAAAAGAGCTCAAGATCCCATATGACAAATCCAAAAGAGACCATCCTTAACCAACTGAGCTCCAAGTTTCAAAGTATTCCAGATCATAGAACCTCTTCCCTCCAAAGGGAAACGGGGAACATCACAGACATTAACACCTAGAAGATATTTGAGCATGAGAATACAGGCCCAAAGTTGGTTCTGACTAGTACACCAGCACCAATATAACTTTGCAACAAGAACTTTCTCATTTAGAATGGTAGAATGTAGGCCAAGGCCTCCTTCATTCTTATGTTTGCACATAGTTTCCCACTTAACAAGGCTCCATTTAGCAGTTGATAAATTCCCACTCCAAAGAATTTGATGAGAGAGGACATCAAATTCTTGAAGAAAATACATGGGAGTAGCCTAAACAAAACACCTGTATATAGGAAGGGCTTGAATAACCGACTTTAAAAGACTCAAACAAGCAGCAGTAGATAACCGGCGGTGAGTCCAATTATGATTAACCTTTTGACGTAGCTTGTCAATAAAAATCTACCGAGAGGATCGGGGATGTCTACCAACAGTAAGAGGAATGCCCAAATAAACAAAGGGAAGGGACCCAATCTAGAACTGAAGAATTTTAGCAATACGCCTCTGAATGACCTGAGGGGTGTTGAAGAAGAAAATGGAGGATTTATGCTCACTAACTTTTTGTCTTGAAGCTGCAAGGTAAACATCTAAGGCATGCCTAAAGGACTCAACTTCTCGAAGATGAGCCAATCCCATAAGAGTCGTGTCATCCACAAATTGGAGATGTGAGAGTTGAGGCAAGCCATTGCCCCATTGCCACCCATAAATCAAGCCCTGAGCAACATGAAATTTTAGAAGATGAACCAGCCCCTCAGCCAAAATAATAAATAGGTAAGGGGAAAGAGGATCCCCTTGGCGAAGGCCTTTGGAAGCACCAAAAGGCTCAGAAGGTTCTCCATTCACAATAACAGAAAAAGAAGTAGAAGTAACACAACTCATAGTCCAACTCACCCATTCAACACTAAAAACAAAGGCTAAGAGAATTCTCTAAAGAAAACTCCATTTGACTTTGTCGTAGGCCTTGGCCATGTCCAATTTAATGAACATAGATCTCTCCTTTGAAGTGGCCATACAATGAATAACCTCATAAGAAACTACCACCCCATCCAAAATCTATTTACTAGCCACAAAACCCCCTTGTTCCTCAGAGATCACCATAGGAAGACAAGCTTTGAGCCTCTCTGCAATCAATTTAGTGGTAATCTTATACACCACATTACAAAGAGCAATAGGCCAAAAAAATTCAAGTTTGTTTGCACCTTCCTTTTTAGGAATGAGGATCAAGAATGTAGAATTCAAGGCTCGAAGCATTTGCTTATTACATAGAGATTCTCTAACAACCTCCAAAAGATCTACATTAATAATATCCCAAAACTCCTGAAAAAATTCAACAGGAAAGCCATCTAGGCCCGGAGCCTTACCTTTGTTCATCCCAGAAACAACCTCTTCTAACTTAGGTAGCATAATAGGGTGAATGAGAGAATCATTCATTACATCAGTGACAAGAGAGGGAATGCAGGAAAGGATCAAATCCTCCTCAACAACACTAGGAGGGGAATCTTCAACAAAAAGAGTAGAATAAAATTGATGAGCATCATGAGTCATAGCCGATAGAGAAGAGAGTTGAAGCCCTTCAGAGGTAACAAGAGAGGAGATATACCCCTTATTACGACGAGCCTAAACGAAATGATGAAAGAAGGCAATATTCCTATCCCCTTCTTGCAACCAGTCAATCCGAGCCTTCTATTTCCAATAGATATCCTCCCAAAGTTCACATTCCTCCACATCTCACATGGCTTGAGATTCAACTTTTCTAAGAGTATATGACAATCTAGAATCCTGAATTTGGCGAGTAATCACTGCAAGATGGTCAAGAGTATTCTTCCTGGACTGAAGGTTATCAAAATAGTACATATTCCATCTCTTAAGGTGATATTTGACATATTGAAGTTTCTTCACAAAGAAAAACATTGTTGTGCCATAAGCAGGGCCACCCTCTCTCCACCACTTAGCCACTAAATCATGCAGCGAAGAATCCCGAAGCCACATAAGCTAAAATTTAAAGGGAGGATTCTTAGGACCAGCAAAAGAAGAAGCAAAGAATTTAATCAGCCAATGATCCCAAACAAGGATACATTGTTATGATATATTATGAATACTATTAAGCTATGTTATATGTGTTGCTACACTTTTATGATATCAATAAATAAGTATTGCCAGTCTTATTCTGAGTAATTTTGTTCTGAGTAATGGAAGTGTTATGAATGGATTACCTTGAAGTTGTAAAAGTTCCACATGTGATTTGAGTTAAAATCATAAGAATGCTTGAGAGCTATCCACTCGAGGGATCTCATAGAATAGATAAGTATTTTATTGTCAAATGTTGTTATTGAGCCATTTTGTGCATGTTACATTTAGATAAACGTTACTTTTTGTTGAGCTTTGTTATATGTTCCTATAGGTCATAGTTTTAAGTTAATGATCATTAAATTTTATTTACTTGGAAATTTTGGAGCACCCACTCATGTTAATTACAAGCTATTAAGAGTACTTTCAGTTACTAGTTAATTGTTAGTAGTTAGTCGCCTTTATTTGAATTTCATAGTTTAACTACAAGTGTTGATTCTTAGATAATTTACATGCTTTATGGAATAGGAATTTGAATGCTTTCTATCTTTAACAATTTTGTGTTTTCTAGTTTAATTTCTATTTTTATTCATTTCAAAAATTTAGAAAATATTACTAAGAGAGATGGAGAAAATATCCCCTATTGCATATAGCCTTTGGACACTATTGGCGGACATAACTGACATATTTTAAACTAAAGTGTTAGGACCTTACAACAACCTGTCACCATGGGGGGGTTGATGTTTTCCTCTATTTTTCCATCACACCTTTATCAAGTGAGTGTCCCTTCCATGATAGTAGTGAATCCCAATGATTCTTGCCTCATGTGTGTGTGCCTTAGTTTGCACTCCCTTTTATTTGCAAGTTTTTTCTCCTACATGCACTCCTTCATTTCACAGTTTTAGTGTACCTATCTTGGATCTCCCTTTTCAGCATTATGGGGGGTTTTCTATTGTTGGTGCTAATGCTTCCTTGGTTTCATAGTTTGAGTGATCTACATATCTAGTTCTTGTTCCTATGTACTTTCATATGTACAACATTCATCAATGATTGGTTACATGCATTCCAGTGAGATGGATTACTTACCATATGGACACTCTTGCATTCCTATTTCAAAAGGTTCTTCATTTCAGCACTATATCGGTCATTATTCAACAACAACCTATAGCTTCATGCTTCAACAATGTTTTGCATGTTCCTCTCTTTTTTAGTACATTTGTTTGGTTGGAGGCTTCTCAGTCCTTCACACCTTGATTTGGAGGTTGTTTCAGTCCTTCATTCACCTTTCTCTATATTGGAGAGGATTTTTCTCCCATGTGTTTTTCTCCATTTCTCCAGTTTTGAGAGATATTTTGTTTGTACATGGGTACCTCACTGGGCCTTGTTTTTTGAGACCCATCATGCATTCTCTTTTTAGGGTTTTTAGCTACTCCCTAAGTTCATATTAAGGGGGTGTTAGAGTAATCATGCATTAGTAGATAATTAATTAACCTTTAATTAATTATTAGTCTAATTTATTTTCATACACTTAAGCTAAACTTAGGAGTTTTGTATTTAGTTAACTAAGTGCTTTTCTATGTTAACTAAAGTGATCTATTATTAGATCATTATGTCTCATCGCATGTGATGTTGACACTTGCCTTGATCTAGTCCCTTTACCATTTAGGGTTGCTCCTATATAGCACTTAACCCTCATTGTATTATCTCTTTGAGTTTTTCACCTCTTTTGTACTCTCGAACTCTTTGGTTTGAGGACTCTTGTTTTCCTTAAAGATTCTTGAGGTTCATTCTATATATTTTTCTTGTTGAGGAATATAGAATATATTATTTGCAGATCTCTTGTGTGGAAGGTATATTTGTTCATTGTTTGATCATGTGGCTTGTGTTTTTCACAATTCTAACACTATTATGGTACAAAAATTATTGATAGTTAAATATTTTTCTCATAACAAAAATTAAACTTGTTGAAGCTATATGTATATAATGAAAATGAACTTGCAATATACTATATCACCTCATTATTTATTGAAGTAAAACAAAACAAAATATAACAAAAAAAAGGACATTGCTTACAACATTTTTTATTCAATACAAAAGTAGCTTATGATTGAACAAAAAATCCATACTACAAACTTGATAAAAAAACACTTGGCAAAAAATAGAACACTTTGTGTATTAATTTTGAATTTTAAAATTGGCTTTATACAAATTGAATCTAAACCAATAATTTATAAAGATTGAAAAAAAAGGTAGTATCTTATCAAATGTATACTTTAGATCTCATTTTAATTTATAGTTTTAGTAATAATTTTATTCATGCAATCAATAATGTATATCATAGAGCACATACAAGAGAACCACAACTCCTCTAGGTAGCAATATAATTTTCACTTCATAACAAAATTTAAAATTATTTTGAAATCAAATACATATAAATTCTATCAAGCCACACAACAATAATAAATTTTGGGCCCAGACCTCAAGCCCAAGAAAATATAGGTAGTCATCTACTATGCCGAATATCACTCGGTGCACTTAATGATAAAATAAATATATTAGCTTAGCCCGCACGAGTAGTAGAGTTGGCTTAGGTTGTGAATTTTCTCCCCACTGGTTCTGAGTTCAAACCTGAGGCTCGGGCTTACCCATTGCACGTGGTTTGCGAGCTATTGCGTGTATCCTTAGGGGACTAGTCTCACCTCATCTCGCCCCATAAGGGGAACGTGCTAGGCTAAGTCACGGGGACACCCCTGGATAACAAAAAAATAAAAAAATAAGTAATTAGCTTGGAACTCATTTCACTTTCCCTTGTAGAAATAATGTGTTGTTGAAAAATGAATTGAGAAAATTGTCATTTCCATATTTTTTTTATGTATCAGTTGTGTTACACCTATTTTATAACAATATTTCCCTCTAGCCCTAAGAGTGTTGTTAGCAAGAATTTTGCAAAAGCTATGCTAAAAGTTTCAATTACTTGGCATGTTGGTTCATTTTAACTTTAGCAAGATATACATAGAAGGTGAAAGTTTCAATATCCCACAATACAAAAGGATTTACAAGCCCCCATTTTGGTAGAGAAATATAGACCACAAGACAAAACATATTTTCTTACAATTGAGGAATTTCTTACCAATGTCAAATGCCTTTATATTGAACCGTTTAATTATAAAGTGGGGGATTTCCTATTTGATATAGTCCAAATGATGCTCCATTGTTATAATACATCTAATAAGATTCAAAATTATTTAATAGACCATTTTCTCCACTATCTTGATAATGGCTACAATGTAACTTTTAGTTCCTACAAACATGAATTACATCCAATAGCTATATATGATTTACACAAGATAACTAAAAAAATGCATACTCTTATAAAATGAAGTTTTTGTCAAAAAATTTAATGTCAAAGTTGAGACTGACCTTTGTGGTGATACATTTTACATTTAGTGATTGCCAAGATGGTTGGACATACCCATGTGTGTTTGTTCTTTGACAAATAAAAATTATATTTATATTTCAACAAGGAGTCAACTAAACTAGGCATTTCAATTCATTTTCATGATACAAATATGACAAGTGGACACTATAAACTAGTATTCTCAAGAAAACTATATGGTATTCATGTCCAACAAATGCAACCAACACTATCAAAGTTATATGTGGAGATCTTGATAGTGCTTGGTGTGCTACTAAAAATGCACTAGTTATGCATGGGCTTTATAAACCAACTTCATTCATAGTTTCTTTTGATAAAAGCATGTTAATGTAATAATTTATTTGACTAGTCAATAATTTGACCCACTACCTTTGTGCTTATTTAAGGCATAATCATGGTCTAATGCACTAATAGGCAAGGGTAGATTTTTTATTTTCATGTTTAGAAGACTTAAAAGAGGATTTAATGGAAAAAATCATGACCCTTGACTATTGCTTCACTACTTTGTAGCTAGGATTGGAATGCCATATGTACTAAGTGAACTTGAAAGTTGTTGCTTCTATTTGTTGTGGATTTCATCTTACATACTACAATACATGTTGTTACACTAGAAGAACATACCAAATTCAATGTGTATGTTATGATCCTAATATGATGGGTGATCCCATAATAGTGGTTTACAATTTTTGGGCAAACCGAACACTGAAATTATTATTTTTAAGTAAATCTTCACATTCGGGCACCTATAGCGGCTAAACTACGAGGAATTTGAAGATGGTGCAAACTAGAGTCTCATCAAATTTTTTCTGTAGATTCTAAAAATATTTTTTTCAAAATTTTTGGAATCAAATTGCAGTTCTTTCTCCATCTCCCATGAAAATAGATTTTTTTGAAACAACATTTTTAAAAAGTGACACACCATATAATGCATAACTTTTTTTACATGAAGGATAAAATTCTAATTCTTTCAAATTTAGATTTTTAACTCTGATATCTAGTGCTTACACTTGGTTAGATAGTTTTTATTAAATATTTTTCCTTAATCAAGTTTCAAAGTCAAACAAATTACAATTCAAACACAGACACCGTATAGCATAACTTTTTTGTATATGTCAAAATTTTATTTTATTTTTTTTTGTTGGATCAAGGACTTCAATATTTGGTGCACTCATATTTTTCAATTTTTTTTGATAATCTTCTATTTTTCCACATGTGAAGAACAAAGAAGTTCATTTTCGATGAAAAACCTATGTTTAATAAAACTTAAAAAACAAATACATAACAAAACCAAAACATATTAAAATTATATTCATTGGATAGCTTGTTATGAGGAATACCAAAATCATTTGAAATAAATTTTAAATGAATTCATTTGATCCACCAAAATCTAAATCGAAAGTAATTTTTTATCAGCATTTTGATAGGTGTAAAGGAGACGCATTTATAGGTATGGTTTAAAACTAGCGAGGTTCTATCCAAGGGGGTTTGATCTAAGGTGATTTGATGAAGCCCTCTTCAATTGGAATCCTTAAAATGGAACTTATTAGGGCTTAAATCATTATATTTTCTAAAAATATGTGATTTCAGCTAAAATTTATTCCTCTCAGGAATTGTAAACCACTATTATGACAGCACCCATATATTCCTAAGTATATATTATGTATTCCTAAGGAAAAGCACTTGTGGCATGCTTAACCATAACATAAATATTAGTTAATATACTAATACCCCTTAATTAGGATGGAGTGTGTCCCTACATAGTTTAGCCTATAAATAAAGAAGTGAACTCTCTCCCATATTATGATATCATACAATATTCAACTCATATGTTATTATCTAATTATTGGAGGTCACCCCCTTGAAGTGGTCTACTATACTTTTGATTTTTACAAATATTTCCAAGAAATATCTTAACAAGTGGTATTAGAGCTACAATTTGGGCCAAAATCTATATTTCCACCATAACTTCCAAACCGGTGTAAATTTGGATCTGATTTTTTTTTGGTTTTGAGGTATGTACTAGGTACGTTCTCAAAAAAGAAAAGAAAAAAGACTTTGAAGGTAAGTTTTCTAAACTTTATTAAGATTTTATTTTTTCATTAATTTTCTCTATAGGCCAAAATTTTAGGATTTTTTTTTTTATATTTTTGAAAAGCTTGTAAAAAGTTAGGGAGGGTTAATTCTTTGTAATTTACTATTGAAAATAAAATAAATCCTTTAATTTAGTGGTCAAAGTTTAGTCAAAATTTTCATTAATTTTCTCTATAGGCTACAATTTTTAGATTTTTTGTAAAAAATATTATATTTTTGGAAAGATTATCAAAAATTAGGTAGGGTTAGTTATTTACAATTTATTTTTAGACATAAAATGTATTCCTTAATCTAGTGATTTAGGGAAAAAATAAATAAAACACAACTATCTCACATATTATAGTTGAAGAAGGATTGCCTAAATATCATGTAATCTTATAGTTTATTCATTTCAAGTTTATGAGAAAGCAAGCCAGAAGAAGTTACACATATGATGTCTTTACAAACTCAATGCAAAAGACTAACCATTTTTGTTTTGGGATTGTCTCTGGGAGGGATCATATCTAAATTTTTGAACACAATAAAAAAAATGTATGTTAAGAGGGGTTATGCATAGACAACAAATTTGAAAGATCAACTAAATTTCTCAAGTGAATAGAGTACATGAAGTACAAATTGTTGAAGGACTTACTACTTTTGTAGTGACTCTTTGGCTAATACTATTTGTAGAGTAGTAGTTGTGTGGGTCTTGTTGTGCAAAGCATAGTCAAAGGAAAAAACTAGTAGAATCATGAATGAAATTACTCTACCCATGTATGGATTCTATGTAAAAAGAAAAATGAGCCAAAACAAGTGTATTTAGAGGGGGGCTCACATTTTTTTATCTTGCTTTTATTTTTAAATAGGTGGAAGTGTTCTAAGTTAGATGTGTCTATTTTTATTATCTTTAATGTGATAAAAATTAGAGTGTGAATAATAACTTTTACGCAATATGGATTAAAAATCAATATTTTCTTTTTATATGTAGTTCTAATCCAATTTATAAAATTTACATAACATTTTTTATGAACTTATAAACACTAGTTACAAAATTCAAGTCATATGCTTAGAAATACACAAACACTTCATTGAAATGAATTTACCTACAATATTTATTTACAGAATGCTTAAAAAAAACTTTGCTCCTATATTTATTTAGTGCGCTTCCACCAATCTATAATTGATTGGATCTTTTAACTTGTAGTCCAAAACTCAGAAAATTATAAATAATATTCAAATATTGAGATAAAAATTGGTTAAATAGTAAGGCTAGGTTCCACACATTCCTCCCATTTTCCACACTTTTGTTTTGCATGCGAGCACAGTCATTACTTACATCTTTTACCAGAGAAGACTTACGTTTGTGGGTCAAGATAGTAATGGACTCTACAAATATCTTGGTTGTCACGCTTCAAAGAGTTGGCTTGAAACTTCCCCTGATCATTTATAGCCTATGCAAACGAGGAAAAATCCATGCACAAGATAGGCGTAGAAGATTTGATGAAGAAAGCTACGATGTTACAATTTCCCAAGTTATTTCCTTTATATTTATTTTCGCATGTCTATGTCAAATTCAATGGTCATCTAATAAAACTCTTGTTTTTATAATCATACGACCAAAATTCAGTGCTTAGTTGCTACGAGATTTCTCAACTGCATTTTCCTCCACAAAAATATTTTGGTGAGTAAGAAAATGTTATGGGTAAGCACGGCATTGGAACATGACCACACCAAACAAATTCAGAGCAGCCACTTGTTGCAGATCAAGTCTTTCAAGTCAAAAGTCTTTTGTTTTTGCCGGCCATTTGTATAGCAAAGTCTACGCTGTAACAATCTGCTTAGACAATGACCAGAATATTTTAGCTCAATCGTGTCTTTCAAGTCAAAAGTCTACGTTGTGAAAAACGATGGGAAACATAATTTGTAGGATGATATACAGCTGGTTTTATTATCATCTTTCAAGTCAAAAGTCTTTTGTTTTTGCTGGCCACTTGTATACCAAAGTCTATGTTGTAACAACTATGATAGTTCCTTCAACATAACTCTACTCTGGTCAAGGTGATGACTCTTCTCACACGCTAAAGAAATGTGTGGAAAATGGGAGGAAAATTATCATGCAACATTTAGTTTGGTATTATGTCTTTTTCATTTTTTATATCAGAGGAAAATTTAATTATGATAATAATAATAGATTAATTTGTTTTTGAATTCATCAGTTACTTGTGAAAAATAATAGAAATTTAAATTTTTTTGAAAATTTTATTTGTATTTTCTTTATTTTTGTTTCAAAGTGTTAGAATTTAAATATGTGTTGGATTGAATGAATTTTGTTAGGAAGAAAAATAATTTTGTATTAATTAAAGGATAGAAATGTTCATTTAGTGGCAAAGTTAGCAAGTTGAATGTTTTTAGGTTTCTAATGTAATAGTGGATGGTTTATGAGTTTTAGGTTTGTTCTTCAAAATTTTTGAGTAGTTTCTAGTTGTTATTACCAATCATTCATGCTATAATTCACTCTCCTTTATGTAAGGAAATTAAAGTAGCGGAAGCACCTACGCCAATCTTGAGAAGAGACTATGCAAAATTTTAAAACTTGATCAAATAGTTACAAAAATTCCAGCAACACATTCATAATAGAAAATAAACAATTAACACAAAGTTTATGTTCTTGTGCAAAATTTAACTAGACTTCATAAAACATAGGACATTCTCTAGCAAAGTTGAGCTAAATTTCAAGGCACTTTATAACAAGGTAATACATAGGATAGACCTTGCATTTCTTTTCACATGTTTTAAATTAGACTTCATATTTATAATAATAACAATGTTAGAACTAAATATGAGGAATGTAGTTGCAAGCATCATAAAAAAGAAAGGACAAACACTCCAATGGTCCAATCAACAACTGATTTGACAAAAAATCAATACTTGTGCAATCTAATGCAATAGTTATACCAATTGTATTCAAAATATGTATGTTGACTGAGAGGGGGGGATAAGGGGGTGAATCAATGGTCAAAATAATATCAATCTCATAAACTTATCTCACTTGATAAACCAAAGATATTGTATTTCATGAAAGACATTAAGATGTGCAATTTACAATATCACATAAGAATATGAAGTACTGAATCATATACAAAACAACACATCATCAAGATAAAAGAGACACCAAATTTATGAGTGGAAAAACCCTGAAAAGGGTGAAAAAACTGCTCTCAATAAAAGCTTTATTAGGCCTCACTAGCCAAAACTTTGTTGAATACAAATTGTGTGTCTCACTGAAAACACAAAAAACCTCACTCGTTATCTAACAATATGTCTCACTGACAAATCTCCAATCCTAATTACATTTAGTGAGCACCAACCCACCAAGAGCACCAACTCTGAAAACATTGAAGCACCAACTCCAGACTTTGAATACAAAGAAAAGTATAATATAGGGGGTTACCCTGTTTCACTTCAAATCTTTGCACAATTAAAACTTCACCATAGATTTTTCACTTACTACAGCCTTTTAACATCAATCAGGTAAAACATACAGCTTTGTATTCTTGCATATCATCATAATGTCATCATACTCAAATTTAATCTTACACTTACCATTCATAGATCAAACAAAGCATCGTATACACAATCTGCCTGAAAAGGTTACAGTCATCTTTGTCATCTTTGCTTGTCATGCTTTAATCGAGAAACATCATCCCACACTCATCAAGTTCAATCCACCTTCAAATCAGAGCACTTCATTAATTGAATATAAAAGAACTTCTCAAAAATCACTCTCTGTCATATAACCATCAAGAGATTAAATAAAAATTATACTTACCAAGTCCTTTCAATATTATAATATGAGTTTTGATCATCTCACACTTCTTCAATCATTTGTCCAGCATAATACATTGATTCACATGAAAGATTCATTGCATCAAATACTAAAAACAGTTTAAGACATCTCAATCACATATACTGTACAATCTTCATCTTCTCACTGTACCTTTTGTCTTCATATGCACTGACCAATCTGCATTTTCTTACTGTCCATTCTTCCTGCATTCAATACATTGAAGATCCAATACATTCAAATCTTTTCATTATGTTGTTCAAGTCCCTCTATCTGTGCATTATTCTAATAACCACTCATTATCAAGATCTTCAATATACTCATATAGAACTAATTCTACCACAAAAAACCACTCAACAAGGTAATGTAGATTTCAATATTTCATGAAGTGCAAAACTACAGACATACTGTTGTCACACACTTTTCCATAGAAGAACCTCTCACCATGCTCTTCCATCTATTCCACTCTTCCACAATAGAATCTCAAAAAGCTTTTCAAAAACTTGAATAATAAACTTCAGCTTTTTTTAGCTTTTTTGGCACCATCAGAATAAACACTAATCTATTCATATTCACATAACTGCAAACCAAAAATTGAACCAATGATTGTTAGACTTCTCAATACCCGTCAAAATAAAGCATTGTGAAGTAGTCATTGCCAGATTTGAATAGAAACCATAGATCTTCAAAACCTGCCATTATACAAATCAAATCTTAACCCTTGATCTTTGTATAAGCAAAGAAATATGAGTTTGCAACCTATTCACACACTGTCATCAAAGAGTAGGGACCTATTGATGCGTGTTTTATGACACACCGAACACTCTAGAATAAAGAGTCCAAAGACGCTCTATCCTCTCTTGAGAATCTACCTCAAATGCTAAGATTGCAAGAAAGATCATACGGTAATTCCAATGTTTCGTCAATCGGTGGTGGATAAGCTCAATGGATGATGTGATATGTTGGTATCACAAAGGGACCTTTGATAGACAATTACTCAAAAGTAAGGATTTAAATTGATTTAGCATTGAATGCTCTATTATTTTTTAGGGTTTTGAGAATTTTTTTAAAAGGAAAAAAGGGATGAGGGTTTAGAAGTCCTATACTAGGCCTATGAAATCAAGAGACGGTAAGATTAAGTGAAACTTAGGAACAAGACTTTGTTTCACCACAGAAGAAACGACAACTACACAAAGCAAGTGCAATCTTCTGGGATTTTTGCTTAAGATCTCTTCACCAAGAACAATACCATCAAGAGAACAATATTATTCAAAGTAAACAATTGAAGCATCCACATTACTAGCTCAGTCTAAATTTACACATTGAATGGAAATCATCCATCCAAAGAAAGTATGAGCGAAATTTCCACCAATCTATACTATCAATTTGTCATTCATTTAATTTGCATTCAATTCAAATACTAATTTAATTTATTCTAAATGGAAGATAAATATGGAACCATGCAACTACTTGACAATAAATAGATTCAAAGCAACTCATGCAATATGAACTTTATTCTCACAGTAGTCTTCAACAACAATTTCATATGTCTCTCTCTCAAATAAATGAAATGAGTGGGGTTTATATAGGCACCCCAACTACAAAGCAACGACCCAGATTGATTTGAGATCAAATGGCCAAGATTATTTCAAGAAACCCTAACCTAAAAAGCATAACTAACTTCATGGACACATGGCACAAGTAGGACGGGCCATTTGGAGTGTGGAAAACAATGACACCCTACAAACTAATCAAGCAAGTGAGAATCCAAAATGCAATTCCCCTTGGCTTGCTCTCTGGCTGCAAATGCAAGAAAATTTGTTATCACCAAGTCGAGCTCTCCATTGATATGTTTGGTATAGTATCCAGCTGCACTCTTATTATGTCCAAGGTTTCAATGCACTGAGTGAAAGTATTCTCCCATCTACCTTCTTTCTTTTGAAAGTTATCCATAAAGGTCAAGAGGGAAGACATATCATCTAGCTGGTTCTCTTTGATAATCTACATTTCTTTGAAGTAAATACTCATCACACTTTCTTTCAAACCTTCCAAATCCAAGCCACTTGTATCATGAGTCTCCTGCCCTGTTAATCCTTCAAGAGAGGTGAGGATTTAAAGCTGTATTTTTCCAAGAGAATTCTGCATAACAACACACTCTTCTTTCATTCCATTATATATCTTTTTATTTGCCAACAAAGAATGGTACCATCTACTAAAATCATATGAGGCTCCTTCATCAATAACACCTTCTTAGATCAACACTTGCAAGGATACTTCCTTCAAAGCCTTCAAACAAGGTATCACCTTTCCCTCTATGTATTTGAAATCCTCCCAATTATCTTCAATCTAGCAAATCTTAGTCACATCGACATAAGCAAAATTGATATGTCATAAGTTTGAGCACATTTCTCTAAGAACTGCTCCATTTTCTTTGAGATATTACTGACCCATCTTCTAGTTGCTTGGCTCGTAATTCTCATTGCCTCAAGGGTTTCCGCAAATTCCTAAGGAAGGGAAAATGGTGCAATAAAAGCTTCACCTTCTTGGCGCAAGGGGGCTATTATTTGCTGAATGAACTCTATCAATCTTAAATTTTCTACCTCTAGTCTTTCCTTCTTCTCCTTTGTTTTGTCAAACTTCTCCTTGATGGCCTTTGAAGTATCTTCTACCTCATGAAAGTCTTGTTCTATCGTGGTTGGTCCAATGTCCAACGTTGTAACCTCATAATCCATAGGAGTAATCTGATCTCTAGGCTTGTCAATCTTTGGGACTGCAACTTGTAAAATCCTAGATCCTGTACCATTTCTAATAATTTGAGTACTTTTTAGGCTTCTTCGATGTCTTAGCTTTACCAATCCTTTCTAAGAAGTCCTGCATACTTTCAATTGGTTGAATTTCATCTAGTGGTTTGGGTTTCTTTATCAAACTTTCATCCAGCCAATCTAGTATAGTGGACAATTCCATCACATCTTCCAATTGAACATCATCATCAATCCCTTTCAGGGCAGAAATTACCTCATCTCCCAATTCCTCATTGTTTTCTAGGATCTCAGTGTCTCCCATACCCTCAATCATAAGTGTATCTCCTCCGTCTAAACACTCTGTGAAAGTTTGCTCTATCTCTTGAAATTCAGCTTCTTGTTCAAGGTCTAATTCATATTCAGCCATAGACGCCTCTTCCACTACTCTGATGGATAGTGTACTTGAAGATGATGGGATTTCACTGACATTTTGCTTCTTACTCTCTGATTTTTCACTTGGTGTTTCCTTTTTCTGTGCTTGAAGATCTTCAATCATTGCCTTCCTCTTGCTTGGTCCCGGAAGTTCATCATGACCTTCTTCAATTGCTTCTCCCTAACTTTCTTCTTTGCATAGCATGGCGTAGGTAAGGGAGACTCCTTTTCTTAGTCCACTGATTTGGTGATCTACCCATTCCCTGGAATTAGCTAAAATATCCTTCATCAATACATTCAAATCTATCAACTCAGGTTGTCCATTTGGGCAATAGGATAGGCTTGTTCTTTTCTTGTTCAAATTGAGGATGCACATGATATTCTCCATTGTCCTTTACCTAGTCAGGAACAGGGAATAAGTTACACTTCTTCACAAGGTCTACTAGAATTTTGGACCACATCTTTTTTCTAACTCCATATTCGTCCACCAAGTTAGACCAGTAGTCTTCTATTTGCATAACATGAAGGGACTTCTTCCCGTGAATTTTCAAGTATGGATCATAATCTGACCTTGGTTTATAAGTACTTAACTTATAAAATTGTAATTTTGATCTTGTTGTAATGAGGGGCAGACTTCTAACATTTTCTAAAATTGTACTTAACTTCTATTTTGATTGCAATGAGGGGCAGACTTCTAACATTTTCCCAATCACAATAGGAAAATTCACTCCTTGTTTGTTTGTTTTCTCTTGAATGGAATCCAAATGTGCCAACTGTCTTGTAACTTCAAGCATAATTATCTTATATGTTGGATATCGTGGGAGTTTATATGGAGCATCTATGAATCCATGGACCCTTAAATATATAAAAGTTGGAAATTGAATGAACTAGGATCCAAATTTTTCAGGAAGCACCATAGCCTCCTTAGACAACCTCTTTTGGATTCCACCTTGAAGCAATCGAGTGACATACATGAGAAAGGCATCATTAGTTATTTTTTAATTGTCCTTGTAGTGCAACTGTAGCTGTGGGTAAAAATCATGTGATTTGAACTGGTTATTTTGAAGTCCTACTTCTCCTTTGCAAATTAGTCATCTATACTTAGTAAACCGGGCCAGGATGTAGACTATGTAGGAACTCATGTACAAAGTCTTGGTCTTCTCCAAGTTTCTTAACTGGAAATCAATGTTGTCACTTATTAGTTTGGCCCAATTTATTGTTTCCATTTCTAATACAATCTCCTCCACGTATGAGAACATACATACTTCAAAGAACTCCCCCTGAGGAGTACCCATAATCCTATCCAGCATGTGAATCATGGCACTGTATTCTTCCTTGAAATCAGTGCAAATCAGTCTCTTGGGTAGCTTAGAATGATGCCTCTTTGGTTCCTTGACCCAGTTGGAATTAATTATATCCATACAAGATTCTTTGGCCTGATCAAACATGGTTTGTGACTCTTTTTGGGTTTTGTTTAGAATTTTGTGACAACAAGGAATACCAAACACTTCTCTAACTGAAGCTTCAGTGAAGTACGCTAAAGTAATCCCATTAGATGCTTTGATGGATCTTGTTTGTGGATTATATCTTCTGGCGCATTCAACTATCAACTCACTGCACTGAACTACAGGTGGAAAACCAGTTGCTTGGTGAAGTCCACATTTAACCATGTTGGCTGCAATATGCGTGGGCATTTCATGTTGAGTGCCAAACATCCTTTTCTTGTGTTGAATCACGTTGAATTGTTCGAAGTTAGTGTTTGCTACTTTCTTCCATTTCGATGACAGTTGGGATTCTGGATAGAACTCCTTGAGAACCTCTCTTACTTGACTCTTTCTAACCCCACCTCCTACGTTCTTTGTGGTAGACATTGCACCTAGACAAAGCTTGAAGTTAGAAAATATTCACAAATTGCAAAGAAGGCATTGTGCTTGTGATTTTATGGCTGGAGAGTATTTAAATTAATTAATTAAAAAATCATAGAATTCGATTGTAAAGGTTGACTAGAAAATAAATTCGAACAAAATGAAATTTCCTCAACAACCCTTATTATCTTTTAAGAACATTCAAGAATTTTTAAAATAGTTTACTGGAATTTTAGAGTTGGAAACTAAAGTTTTTATGTAAATTCAAGATTAAAATTCTTTTTTTCTTCTTCAAGTTTGCCACTAATGACCTTGCAACTGCTTGAGAAATCTGGAAATTGAAGAAAAATTTCAACCTTTTGCTCTGGAATTGATCTGACTTGTAGCTTATGCAAAGAAAAATGTTGAGGAAGGACGCCAATCACTATAATAGAACTTGCTGAAAGAAACTTCAACGTGTAAATAATGAAAAGCAACCCCAAAGTGCCCCCTTTTATAAAAAAGACTTTCCTTATTTACCTGGGTCGACCTCTCCTCTAATTGGTTGCTTTGTTTCAAAAACACAAAAAGCGATCTTATCCTCTTTTTGATTTTTCATGAGCGCCACCTTTTGCTTGCTTGTGAAGTTTTCATAATAAAAACTTAAGTTATTTTATTTTCATTTGTCTAGAAAAAAAAATCTACCCCTAGGTGGAATTATTCACTTTGGAACTGGATTTTTGTCTTTTCTCCCAAGGTGAGTTTATGCCTTAGTCAACTTTTTGAACTTCTCCTTGGAAATATGCCCCTTAACTAGAATTTTGATCATTTCAAGTGGATTTCGACTTCATCATGGAATTCCTTAAGTCTTAATTGGATTTTTCATTTGCCTTAGCCAATTTTTGAATTTCTAGTTGAATTTCCACTTTTAGATATATTTGCTCAACTTGAATTCCTCCTCGTTAAACTAGATTTCACTCTTGAACTTGGGCGAATTTCAACTGGATCTTTTCTAAGTGGATTTCACCTTGATGGACGAATTTTGAATAGATTTTTCTAGAGTTCAACTGGATTTTCTCATGGGCGCACTTCTTCAAACTTAGGCGAATTTCATGTTAGTCGCCATGATCTTCTTGCTTTTTACTTCTTTTTTTTTTAAATTTTTCCCTTGGAAGTATGATTTTCACTTGATTTTCCAGATTTTTTGCATGCTTTTCAATTGATTTTTTCTTGCTTTTCTCATGATTTTTTCAATTTTTTTAGATTTTTTGCTCGATTTTTGCATGCTTTTCGATTCTAAAAGTGGAAACTTTGACTTTACTACTAGTGGGACGTAGCACTTTCTAAAAATAGAAACTTTCTAAAAAATAGTAAATCTCGGATTGTTCCAAAAGTGCCAAAAATGAAAAAAGCCAAAATCCCTAAAAAATAGGAAGTGTCAGAATTGAGCGAAAGCACAAGTGATCCTCGTCCACGGGCCTTCTGAGCACTTCCATGACATTTAAGCACAGTTTTAGGGTTGGATTCTCAACTTGGCTCGGGTGATGACTCCAAACTCTAACATGAAACCCTAAAGCAACAAAACTTATGAAATTGCCGCTCAAAGCTAAACCCTAACAACAAACCACTGAGGGTCCCCATTTGCAATGGGGCGATGTGTGAAATAGGTCACAATAGGACTGATCATTAATGTAACTGCAACCTTTAATGAGTCACTTAGGTAACTTTTAACCGGTGATTAAAAGTCAACTTAAACATATATAAAAAGCAACTTTAATATACACTTTGCACAAAGACTATTATTTAGGGTTTTAAAAACAAACATGCTGCCTAAGGATTAAACCCTAAACCATGTCAAACACTTAATGCTAAATAATGTGCCCCTTGATCAACCAACTAAACTTGCACCTAATGAACTCTGCATATTAACGCATACTCTTGATGCTAAATGTTGTGTCGGTGGAGAACAAATAGCACTTATGCATCAACACCAATATAAACCATTTGTGCATCAACAATGAATTGACACCTAATGAACTTGTGCACCATCCACCATCATCAATTTTAGTACCAACTTTTCCATCAATAAATGAACTACATCATGAACTATGTAATGAATGGCATATGCCCTGATTAACAAACCTTTGACATGAACAAGTAGCAAACACCCTTGGCATCTCAACATAACATCATACTCTATCAAAGTTTGACATCAATGACAAACTACATGTTGTTGCCAACAAACTCCCCCTTTGGCATTGATTTCAACATACAAAACTTTGCACCCTTTTGCTCCATCACCAAGCAATCACAACAAAAGTAAAACATTAGTTGCTCCGCCCCCTTTATAAAAATGAAAAAGGGCCTTTGAATGCAAAAGATTCACTCCCCCTGTAAAGAAAAAGTTATTACACACTATGCATTCCTTAAAAGTGAGATCATAGTGGTATAGATGATGAAAATTCAAAAACACTAATTGGGACAGTCACTAACAGACCAGGCTACCACTGTCAAGCAAAAACAGTCCACCTCTGTCAACTAGCAGAACTACTATCACTACTAAAACCAAGAACCACTGCTCAACAAAAACCACTGATCATGCAATTAAAAAAATCACAAGAGTCAGACAAATACCCCCTCATTTTCCCTTATGAAGACAATGACTTCAATTCACTCACAGTCATTGTTCCAATGAGTGGCATTTTATCTAACTGCTCCATACTGCTTCAACATTGTCAAAAATCATTGAACATTGTCCAACCATAGACATTGCCCAACCATTTCTGTTGTCCAACAATGAACATTGTCCAACATTGCAATGAATCACAACCATATTACAAGATCATCATTATACCAAGTAATCCACTCCATGACATACCACTGCTCAAAGCACCATATGTTGTTTGAAAGTATTGACTCTCACTGAAAATCTTATTCATTTCCTCTTTGTGACAATCCAGCAAGGCACAGTTAGCTACCATGAATTGGTCTAGGTCTAGAAGAGATCCAATTGGAACTGATTTTGTAGACAATGCTCTGTACTTCCCTATAAGATGATCTAATTGAGCTACTGCAGTTTGATCTAGCACTCCAACCTTAGAGAATTCAATGTGTCCAGTGAGAAACCTCATGAAGAGTGGATGTGAGCAGATGTGGTCTGCCTGAATAACATGCTTTGGATTTCCATGGAGGGTGTTGGGAGCACAAACACTCTCAACAACATTTTCATCTTGATCATTTTTTCTGCTTCTCTTTCTCTCTTCCCCCATTGAGAAATTGATGTGATCAGTACTGCTCCCACTTCCTCAATAGCCTCAGGAGGAGACCTCTCACCTATGAGAAGATGGAGCCCTCCATGTCCATTAGTCCTGCAGTTTAGGTGTCAGAAACAGGTTTGGCAGCTCTTCATTTTTTTTTCATAATCTTGCAGAGATAGCAACTTATCCACATAATTGCATGGCTTTGCTTCTCCAAGAACCTTTGTCTCAGAGGCTACTGAATTTAGGAGATGGGTATTCAAATTAGCCATGAAGGTTTTTTCAAACATTTGAAGAGACATTAAATGGTAGGCTTGGATGGCTGAATCAATGTCATTCTTATGAATTCTAACAGAAACTCTCATTAACATATGTTGAGGCCTCTCAACAACAACCCCGTTGTCTTTCAAAAGATAAGACCTCTCAAGAGTTTTAAATTCAAAGTAATTATAATCAAAATCCCTGTCATAAATGATCTCACTGTCCAAACGAGCGGCATTCTTCATAATGATCTCATAAATATCATATGCAAACAAAGGAGCATCCAGGCCAGGCCACTGATTAACGTGGCCATGTATTTGCTTTATCATCTCAGAAAATGATTTTTTGGTATTTCTGTGAAGATAGGAAATAGTTATTCTAGTAGCCAGTTGGGCATAATCAGGATGGTTTGCAGTCATGGTATCTGCTGTTTCAGCAGCCAATTCATCTAGCTGACTTGTGGTAACACCTTTGTAAACACCAGCACAGACCTTTTGGGCAACCAAGACAAGATCACAGTGCTGACACTATATCACTATCAATAGTCAAAAGCCACTGAAACATACAACACTGAGTACTATAACCTGCAACACTTGTTGGAAGAATGACAGCCAAGCGTTGCAAAAACACTAGCAAATGTATACTGTCAAAGACCACTGACACCCAAATCACTGAACATTAACACACTGTGCACTTTCATTAAGCAAATGTTCACCACTGTCCAAAGCACTGTACATTATTCAGCATGTAAAAAAAATGGTGAAGATAAATATTTGAGCATACATCCATACTAATTTACCAACATTAGTAACTACTGTCAATGTGATATGATTCAAATCACTCATGAATCAGTGACAAGAAGTGCACTATAGATACTCCATGTAAGAAGAATCATTGAAAGAAAACAGAGAAAACGTTATCCAAGATCCATAACTTGACTTTTAGAATTGATCACTTGATGTCACTTCAATCCATTGTTCAATATACACACCATCACTGTAGAACATCATGATTAGAAGCAGTAGACATAGTAACTGCATTGAGAAAGTAATTTCCATAAGAAATACTCAAGATCACTGTGATTGCAACATCATTGTTACACTGTTTATGTTCATTTGCAAGGCAATGTTCATATCCATTTGTAGAACACTGTTCTCATTTTGAACCTATTCTCATGTTTAAGTCAAGATCATTTGCTTTGAAGCCCTTAAAATTCTAGACTTAGAGAATAATGTGTACACCCTGACCAAAGTCATTGAACCTTGTCTTCACACATTCTTGTTGCGACTATTCCTCCATATTGACATAAGTGAAAAGATTTTATTTTTCAAAGCTTGATCAACCAAGATTTTACTGTCCATGTGTGAATCAAATATGAATAATAACTGAGCTTGGGCAGTTTGCCTTGAACAGAAATCTGCCTCCTTTGACATGAAAGAGAGCACCATCATAAGCAAAATTTTGGTTACAAGCATTTCAACACTAATTTGTACTTTGTTAGAATCTTACAACACATTTTCTTCAAACTAGTATCCAAGAATCATAGATTTAAACTTGAATGGAACAACATACAAGACAAGCATTTCAAAAGTAAGGAAGACTCATGTGCACACTCCATTTTGCATCTGTAAGAATTCACTTGATTGCAACAAGTCATGAACATATTCTCCGCATAGACTGTCATGAACACAAACTGATAACATTGTGATGACAGTAAGCTATTGACTCCTGAAATCTACCAAAGCATTAAACTAAAAGTACATTTTAAAACAAGAGAAGAGCATGTGAAGATACTGATCCATACATCACTATCTTCAAGCAACATTTCTCAAACTGTTACCAAGCAACTTGTAAGACCATCACATGAATTTGGAGCATTCCATAATACTTATGAGTATTTTCTTGATACTTTGACAATATAGACAGGCCCTTTGAAATGAGCAATATGTTTATTCTCCATGATTGTCCTTTGAGGTCTCCTGCCATTTCTCTATTAGGATTTCTTTGAAATTTAACATTGTCATATTCCTCTATAGGCCCAAACTTTAAAACCAAGAACACTGTCCAATAATTTGACTGTACCAACTTAGACCTTTAGTCATCAACCCTGCTGCCACTTGAAAGATCAACAAAAAACTTGTAATGAAACACTCCTTTACTTTCTTCTTGAGGAGACCTCTTTGCTATCAACTAAGGGGGTTTGTATAATACAAGGAAAAGAAACAACTCCCCCTCAATTTATGCTATTCTTTATGCAGCTAAGGATATCTCAAAAATATTTTCAAAAACTTGAATAATAAACTTCAGCTTTTTTGGTGCCATCAGAATAAACACTAATGTGTTCATATTCACGTAACTGCAAACCAAAAGTTGAACCAGTGATTGTTAGACTTCTCAATACCCGTCAAAATAAAGCATTGTGAAGTAGTCATTGCCAGATTTGAATAGAAACCATAGATCTTCAAAACCCGCTGTTATACAAATTAAATCTTAACCCTTGATCTTTGTATAAGCAAAGAAACGAGTTTTCAACCTGTTCACTCGATGTCATCCAAGAGTAGGGACCAGTCATTAATGTAACTGCAACCCTTAATAAGTCACTTAAGTAACTTTAACCGGTGATTATAAGTTAACTTCGAAACATATAAAAAGCAACTTTAATATACACTTTGCACAAAGACTATTATTTAGGGTTTTAAAAACAAACATGCTACCCAAGGATTAAACCCTAAACCTTGTCAAACTATTAATGCTAAATATTGTGCCCCTTTATCAACCAAATAAAATTGTACCTAATGAACTTTGTTGATTAACACATACTCTTGATGCTAAATGTTGTGCCAGTGAAGAACAAATAGCACTTATGCATCAACACCAATATAAACAATTTGTGCACCAACAATGAGTCAGCACCTAATGAACTTGTGCACCAATCATCTTAAAAAGTTGTGTCATAATGTTGACAAGAACCTCTTCCACCATCATCAATTTTAGTACCAACGTTTGCATCAATAAATGAACTACATCATGAACTGTGTAATGAATGGCATATGTCTTGATTACCAAACCTTTGATATGAACAAGTACCAAACACCCTTGGCATCTCAACATAACATCATACTCCATCAACCTTTGACATGAATGACAAACTACATGCCATTGCCAACAATGTGCATGTAATAATTTTGTCAGAAGTTGAAGCAACCTACAAACTATAATGATGATGTAAGACTCAACCCACTATGTTAGCAATTAATAAAAAAGTTGGTCCAATCTTCTTCATAAGGTAAATTACCCAAGCCAATTCACTCTTAAAGTAAATGACTTGCAAAATGTGATAAAATGATAAGGATGATACAATGGAAAAACATGTAGAACAACATTCATTTTGTATGAATATTTCAATAGCAAAAGAATTATCAATAATCCATGAACATAAATCTAAATTGATAGCAATATGTTAGAAAAGCTACTATCAGTGCACAATGGAACAAGAAACTAGGAAAAACTCTAAATCTCATCCATACAATATAAGCCACAAACAAAGACTCACAATTTACAATTATTCAAGAGAGATTTTGTACATAAATTATTATATATTGAATTTTGTGAATAAGTTCCTATGAAGGCTATGGTGATCAAAAGTGGAAATTGCTAGTACTGCTTACAAAAATTTAGATTCAATTATGCTTTGATGGATGCACATATCCTATTCCAAAGCTTTAATTTAAGTATAGGCAAGGAAGATTTTTTTTTTTAATAACCCAAGGTGTCTCTACATCTCAGCCCAGCGTCCCTAAGTGGTCTATCCCGAGATCAACTCAAAGGTGCACTCTTGGAATGGGGCAAGTTGAGATGAGACTAATCCCTGGGGATGTACCAAACCACCCAAGCCAAATGCATCGAGTAAAGATCGAGCCTCAAAGTCGAACCCTAGACCTTGGGGAGCAAACAAGACTCAAGCCAACTTTGCTACCTATGTAGGCTTAGGGAAGGAGGATGTCATGAAAGGTTGAGGAGTGTAGATTTACACTGTTATTTTTATTTTCTTTAAAGTTTATATGGCCTTTTTAGCAAATTCATTTTGAACATATTCTACAATCATGGCATTCCATTTGTGAGACATTTTGTGAAATAGTTGGTGTGCCTTATCTATGTTTCTACATTTTACTTGCATGTCTACTTGGGAAATGTAACAAAATTTGACAAATATACCCCTTATATTATGCTCTGATGGATGTCTTTACTTTGTTCCAAATCTCCCATTTTGTGCATAAACTATGAGGATGCTAGAAAAAGTTGTAGATCCTAGCTTTACACCTACAATTTCATTTAATTGAAAGTTTCTAAATCTTCTTCAACAAATCCATTTTGTATGTATCTTATAATTATTGCATTTTGTAATAATTTTACTTAAAAATCCTTAAAATTTCGTGAAAAAATTAAAATGTGAAAGAGGTAGATTCAATCTAAAGAGCTTAAAAATCATACAGAACACAAGACAAAACACATTTTTGTATAATTAGTCAAGCTTTCAACCATGTCAATTTCCTTTAGATTGAACCATTTAATTATAAAGTGAGGTATTGCCTATTTGATGCAATGAAAGTGTTGTTCCATTGTTATAATCCATCTAATATGCTTCAAAATTGTTTTTGCAAAATGAAAGGTGAGTACTAGCTATTTCTAGAAGAGAAGATATGGGAATAGGATGTCATATACAAATTTGTTCCAAAGTCCAATAAAAATTGCTTATCAATATTCAATGGTCAAGAATTGTAGCACTCCCTCAAATAAATGATAAAAGCATATGACTCCTTTCTCTTGCTTGCATGTTTTCTTGAAAGGTTTTAAAGAAACCCCACAAAGTAGAGTTTTGAGTATATGCATTCCCCAATCTTCTCAAGTGGTATCTAATTTGTATAGCAACTAGAATATCGCGTAACCACAAAATGTTCTTTGTACCAGGGATTTCTCTAAGAAAGTAAAACAACAAGCATATAATTAGGGTACCATACCAAAAGGGGTATCGGGACTCTTTGGTCTTCTGAAGATTTTCCAATAATTGGTTTCTCAATAATTCACACAAGTCTACATCCATGCCTTTCTTCACCATCTCATAGGCAGTGTTAATCATGGTGGCAAAAATAAAGTTTTCTCTGTTTTGTGAAGAAAATATTATATCCTATCATCATAGATGCGTACTTTACTACCAGATCTTCTATATATTTTACTGTTAGGGCACATTTATCAAATTTGGCACCGGTTAACTTCATTACCACTTCATTCTATACATATTTGAGAGTCGAAACTTGTCTGGTGGAGCATAACCCTATCACAACCCTAATGGCTTCCTTGTTGATCATGTGTGGAAGGTCTAACCACATGAATCTATCATGAATTCTTCTCAACACGTATCTAACCCATTCATACACATACCAAAAGATAGGAAAGTTGTTCCACACATCTAATTTCTTTTTTACCAAACCAGCATTACTCTAGTTTCACTTCAAAATCATCACCAGTTAACTTGTCTACCCAAAATTCTCCCAACTTTGAATGATTGTATTCTTCCAACTTTGTGTTTTCATATAAATTCTCACATCCTCAATATGCAATACACCATAAAGAACATGAAAAAACACGTGTTTTCCAGATCTATCACCCTTGATTTATCTTGGTGCTTCTTAAACTTAGGTCTAGGTCGGTCCACGACTTTAACTACTTGAGGTGTCAACATTTTGAACAAATTTTGAAACAAGGAAAAAGCGAGAAACTATAAATACCTTTGAATCATTGTTGGTTAGGGTTTTGTGTGACACTTTGGAAACACTTCACTTTGCTTTTGCTAGAGCTCTTCACTTTTCAAGAATTCAATCACAAATGAACTTTTCATATGTGAAACCACTTATAAACACTTTTTGGATAACCTAAAAGGAATTGATTGCATTGATTCAAAGTTAGGTCAAAAATATATCAAACCCTATTTGTATCATCACTATCACCTTAAATCTCTCCACAAATTTCTACAACAAAAGATTTTTCACTGGAGATTTCACCAATAGATTGAACATATCAAACCACACCTTGTATCAACATGTTAAAGGCATCAACACCATATCTTTTGTAGGGGCTTGAAGATATTCTATTAAAACTCCCCCTGAGCCAAAGCTCTCCATCTAGTTTTTGGAGGAAACATTTGCACCAGAGGCTGGCATAGACTTATTCTTCAACTCATTCTCTTCTTTCTTTTTCCAGATCTTGTTCATTTCCTTCTTTATCTCAATCGGATCCACATTCTTTACCGAATCATCCTTCTTTTGTGAAATAGAGGGTTTCACATTCTTGCTTTTGCAAAACTTAGCTATGTATCTTGGTTTGTTGCATTTGTAACAAATGACACCTTTTTGAACAAGCTCACTTCTAGCTTTTGTAGATCTGCACTGATTATCCTTATGCCCAAATCTATTGCATGTATAACAGTAGCCATTGAAAGATTGGAACATCATGCCATTATTGTAACTGCTCATCATTTGGTTTTTGCATTCACTAGATCTATGACCAAATCTATTACATGTATAGCACTGACTGAGAAATGATTGAACATTCTAACTCTTTTTGCTTCTACAATATATAACTTTATGTCCAAACTTATTGCATGAGTAACAATAACCATTAAAAGATGGGTACCTTTGTGCATTTGGTTGTCTGATAGGAGGCCTTTTGAATTCTTTATTTTGGTTCCAGACCTGTTTGGCATTGTTCTTCTTGTCATTCTTCTTTTTAGCATTGCTCAAATTCTGATTTTCCTTTGAACTCTCTCCTTTCTCAAACCCTAATCCTTCATTGTCTTTAGAGGCCTTCTATCTAGTAATCACCAAGTATTGTGGAACTCTTCTTGAAATTGTCTTCTTGATTCTTTGCTTTCTCTAGATCTGATCTCAAGGTCACAATGTCTTGTTCAAGCTTTGAATATTCTTCAAATTTACCTTTCAGTTTGACATTCAGGCAGTCTTCAACTTGTTTTCCTTCTTCAACTCACACTTTCAAATTGGTGATAGTCTCATTTGATAGCTTGAGCCACTCATTTGTTTATTTGAATCTTTCTATAGCCTTCTTGAACTTCGTAATACATTCATCTACATCACTAAGATCCTTTTTCAGATTTGTATTCTCAACATCTACTTTATCCAAATCATGAAGAGCTCACTTAATATCTCCTTCCATATCAACTTCACAATCTTCTTCAATAATCCCTTTAGGGATAATCTCTTTTGGAGGAAAATGATACTTCCTTGTAGCCATGTTTTCAACCTCCAAGATCTACCTCAACAATCAATCCAATTGAAGGAACCAAGCTCTGATACCAATTGTTGAACTCCCAAAATACTAAGAGGGGGTTTTATCAATATTGATTGAAATTCATTTACTTCATCAACTTTGAACATTTATTCAATGCATCACATTAAACTTGCAATAACAGAAAGGAACATAGAAAACATGCATCACATCAAAGAGCACCAAAATACCAGATTTTATGTGGAAAACCCAAAAAGGGAAAAACCACGGTGAAGATTAGCGCACAATATATTATAATCGGTTATAAGATATTACAGAATGGCTCACTGCCAAGTGGAATCACTGTCCAAAGGACTCACTATCTAAAATAGAAGAAATGACTCACTTCTAGGATAGAAAAGAGAGTGGCTCACTGCTAGAGATCGAACTGATACAATGCATCTACAATATGTTAGAGATAGTTCTAATTAATCCCTATAAACTGACTTAACACACTTCATGCTTCACAACTATCATACTCTTCTCTATCACATTACATTTGCATCACACCCTATCACTTTCACATCAATACATTCACTCTACTACTTTCATACATACAACATCGAAATGATCTCACATTTATATGCATTATATCCGCAAACACTTACAACATCAATTAGGTCGGCCTAATTAGATGTACCATGCAATACCTCAATCTGTCAGCCCAAAACTTAACCACATATGCCTCGCAGAATAAACCAAAATATGTGACACATCAAAATAGGTTGGTATGAGCTATAATTACTCTCATAAGTCTGATCCATACATCCTTTAATTCCACACAACCTCAAATCCTTTAGGTCGACACCGTTGGTGAAGTAACAATAGAATGAACCAACTGTTCATTCACAACTCGAAATGTTGACTTCCAAAATACTTGCCACTTGGAGCATACACACTTCTAACACCCGTAAAAATGTCCTCAAAACCACATAGCATCAAAATCATTTGTTATGGAATGTTGAGCATTCCAATTAGGTATTGTCACTCTAACTCTTCCATATCTAGAGTGATGCATTGCCAACTCTAACTTCAATTGTAGAGGACTTCAAGGCTTGAAACGTTGGATTTAGATTCCTCCAACATGCACCAAAATTACCTTAAAACCACATGACAAGATTCTTCATGGCAAAGCAATGCAAACCACAAAACAAGTTCTTTGAAAACTTAAAAGCTATATCCCAGACATCAGGCAATTTATCCAACACATTTGATCTGCTTCAAACCAACACTTCTTCAACTATGCAATGAGTTGACATCACTAACAATACCATATTCAATCATGCTTATCAAACATCAACTATACATCAAATGTTGATACCACAACAATGTTGACATCAATGACAACACCATAGTAACATTGAATCTACCATACATCTAGGTTAATCTTCTCAATGACAAACCAAACTTTCAACAAACAAGGTTCACTTGCTTCTAAGTTAACCTAAAAAAAATGTATTATAGTGTGATATTTAAATGTAATCCTAATGTATGGTGTTGCATCTCTGACTTGCTTGGAATGGGTACTTTGATGCTATGTAGTTGAGATATTATTAATTTGTTATTTTCTACTAGTTGACTTGGAATGTTAGTTGTAATGGAATTCAAGGAGAAAGGTGGAGTGTGATGATAGTGATTAAAAATTGATTAAAGCTCATTAAAACCACTTTCCCACTCCTAGGTGCTAGGAAAGAGAGTGGAGAATCTTTGCATGTTAGGTGGGGCCCATAGTATGTATTGGATTGCTAAATAGAGTGCTACTTTGGGGATGTGTGCCTACACTTCACATGAGTCAGAGAGGCTTGGGATTTATGTTTTCTATTCATTGAAGCATTGATTTTTCACATAGGGTATTGGGTTTTTTTCAAACCATTGTTATGGGTGATCATCATTTCAAAAATCTACTTGTGTTTTTCTCTCAAATTTTCTCTGTAAATAGTATTATATTTGAAAGAGATTTTATAGGCTATTTATAGGTAGAAAAGTGAAACTAGAATGGCACCAAATTAAAGGGAGAAGTTTGTTGATTATTTACTCTTATTTTAAATATGTATATAGACTTGTGGTGTCTTTGGTGTTGGATTTTTCCCTCAAAAGGTTTTATCCATATACATAGAGTGTCATATGTTTAAATATTATGCTTTAATGATTTTTTATTTGTTAATTTATATTTTTAAATAGGAAAGGATGTGTAATATGATAATATATTGATGAAATTCATTGAAGACCTTCAAATCCATCCTTGGAGGCCTATATTGCTCTCCAAACCCAAAGACATGGGGCATGCTCACATGCTTACTACCTTGAATTGGATATTCTACCTTCCTCTCCAATCACCCATGGAGAAGCCAAGACAAAGAATGTAAACTCAATATTCAAAAGTTGTAATACATCACAACCATTGTGATGTCAATGGTCATATAGATGAAACCTACTGGAAGCTGCATCTAGAAAAGTGTTTGCATCATAATAGAAAGAAAGCTTTAAAAACCACTATGTCTACCATGAAGGAACTTGATTGCATTTTATTGGTGATTCTAAAATTTCTTGCACTACAAAATAGGGTAGGTTGCATGTTTAGACACAAGTGGAAAAGGAGCATACATGATTATTTATAATTAATATTGAAGTCATGAATGTTAAACTAGACTTTCTTTTTTATTCTTGTTCCCGAGCTAACCTCATTTCTCAAGAGTTTGTTGTAAATATTGTTTTAGAAACTATTCAACACCTCAAGCCATATTATCTGGGTTGTTTCAATATGGGCATTGATTTGTTCATTTCTAGGCAATGTAAATTAAATTTTGGTGTTAAGAATTTTTTTATTGATGAAGTATTGGTAGATGATATTGTATTGGATATGTGAATATTTGTTTTTGGCATCCATTACACTGTTAAGAGAAATAATTTTTTTTATTGATGGGGAATAAGTACCACTTATTCAAGGAAGGTTGCCACTTAATTTTTTGTCCCCATAAGGGAAAATTCAAGCAATTTGTGTCCTTAATCTTAAAGAAAGAAAGGTGCTTGATGAAAGAACTAGGATCATTCCACTTTAGTGGAAGAGAAAGAGTGTTGATGCAACAAATCCATCTAGTTCAAGCACTTTCACAATTTAGGCATCTTCAAATAGTTGGTGACAAAAAAATTTAGGCTCTTGGCTAGAGTGGTTTAGGGTTGGGTGGTAACTGTGTCACTCACTAAAGGATCATCACTCATTTTAAAAGTCTTCATAGCTTTTGGGAACCAAAAACCTCTAATTGGGAAGGCGTGATATGTTAAAAGATCAAAAAATGTGTTTGTTGCACTATGGATCCATGACAAAGTGAGTCACAACTTTTGATGGAGTGTAGGGAAAAAATTTGAGTTTTGATCATCTAAGTGAACCCGCCAACTCTGACAAGGAGCAATTACACAATCGATAAGGAAATTATGAAACCATAAACTTCTTGTATACAATGGTTTTGTCGTAATTTTTCTCTCAAAATTTGAATTCTTAGGTGTAAATTTTTGTGTCTTCCATTCTTGTTTTGATCCTTATTCATTCTACATTCATTTGATTAATAGAATGGTATAGTACTTCAATTCCTCTCATTAACTATTTAATTGAAGTATGGTATAGTGAAATTCGCACACTTGTTTAAAAATTAATATTCTTAACATTAAAAAAAAAAAAGTCTATGGACATACATAGGCTTATAGAAACAACTATATTTTCATACATCATAGTAGCAAAAATTATGAACAAGTAGGTAATTAAAATAGCACAGAGTCAAATGTACATAGATTTGTTAAAGTCTTACTACCCAGCATCTTCTCGTAATAAAACATGTTTAAGGGGGGTGGAAAGTTATACAAATAATTCTATAAATGCATTTACAATAAATTAATCTTTCCAATTTTTGCATTCTGCCCTGCCTTGATTTTAGACAAACAAAAAGCCACATCAGTTCATATGGTCATTTCAAAGAGCAGAGGAATTGTCCCTCTAATGCTCTTGGAAAGGAAAAAGTAGGAAATCATCTTCGTACAACAGATACTCAGCGTTGCTGCCCTGAATGCCTCATAAAAGTCAAAGTTGAAATAATGTAATACCTGAAACCAAAGCAATCAAAGATGAAAAATGTAAGGACCATCTAAAAGTAAACAAAATGTGAAACTCTTTATAATAAAAAGAAAGTTTGAAAGACTGGGTTCTCTTTGGCTTACTGTTCTTGCTTTAATGGTTCAGCAGGTTGAAACTATTTTCCTTCATTTGAGAAATTTAAGGAAGCCAGTGAACCTGAAATATAAGATTTATCTTCAGCATAGCGCAACTTAAGGATGTTGGGAACACCGATCCAAATGATCCAAAGTCCAATTACTCAAATAAAAAAGATGTGACATTTGAATCAGTTTAAATTATGACACCTGGAGGACAAGATAGGATGGCTGCTGTAAAGGAGGAAGTTATTTCCTGGCCACTAACATTAAATGGCGAGTCAATGCCCCGCTGGTTGAATCCTTGTTAAGAATGGTTATGCTGGTTTAAAAAATTCTAAATTAGAAATGCATAATTCTAATAGAATTAAAGCACTAAAAATTTGACTGTCTAAGAAAACAAACATTGAGATGAATGTAAAAAATCATACCAGGATTGTGAATTATATTTCTATTTCCTCACTCGCAAAGAGTTCCTACTTGAGGAGCAGAAGCATGATGAAGTGGATGATTGTGTATGCTTATGTTAGCATGGACAGATCTTCCATGGAAAAGGGCCTTCCCATAGTGTTCTTAGGCTTAGGCCTACTCTTTTTCTTTCCTCCAAATCTATATTCCCTTGAACCTGCTATACCATTTATGAGTCCCATCTCTTGACATATTTATTTTATTTATTTTTGAGGACATAATGAGTAATATATTTTGATGAATCAAATCATCTTTGTCTAATGAAAATCTGAAATCCCAGGTAACTCATTCAAGGAAATGAAGCCAATATCCACCAGTTCATCCTTCCTCTTGTTCTGAACAATCTTTCTGTCAAGAGTACTTTCTGCTGTTAATTCTGTATTGCCAATCAAGCAATAATCAACATTTTATTAAGGCTAACACTTTCAAATGCGAAAATAGTAGTTATGCCTATTTTTTATGCATCTTTCATGAGGCTTGATATTAAGCATATGTGAAATTTATCCAGCATACTTTAACTAGTATAAAAGTGCAATTGAATATTTTTTCCTTTCCACTCATTGACCTGCAAAGAGTGGTGCGAAACTAGTTTAGACATAAGCTGACTTTGATAACAGCAAATATATTGAACTTCAAGGAGAGATGGCGATAATGTTCATCAGATGTTTGAAACTTCACCATAAGCTCATGTTAAATTTTAGTTTACACTTGAATACTAAAATTTTAGAAATCAATATGTCTATTTCTAGCAGTCGCTATGTGGATTCATTATAGTAATGGAAAAACACAATGAAAAATCAGCATGGAAGTAACATGTAGATTGAATAAAGTTTTTCCCAAAAATATTTTGAAATAACATGTAGATTGATTGAAGTTTTTCAAAAAAATGTTATTTTCTAGCTAATTGAGTTTGTACCTACGTAACTCTGAAAGTGTCAATATGACAGAACTGATAATAATAGAATCATATAAATGAATTTGTTGTACTTCTTTATTTTCAACAAGAGGAAACTGCATTTATTGAGGACCAAAACGTGCTCCACTTGGGAATGTTAATGTCTGATCCAAATATCCAGCTTCTTTATTTGTTGAGGATATTTCTCTAGCAATAGAAACCTAGGTAGAAGATGCATGAAGAATAACTTCATTAGATTTGAACAAATTAGTTTTAAGCTATTACAAAATCAACAAAATTATAAAGAAAATTTGTGAATTAAACTTAGTTTGTCTCTATTGGTGGTCTGAAAATCACCATTTTGTAGTGTGTTGAAGATGAAGATCAGAAAATATCTTATCGATTATAATACAATTTTTCTCTTATATTTTGAAAAAGAGAATCAATAATACCATCCATAACTCTGAAGCATTTTGTACTCCAAGATTTGCTGAAACACAACACCCAAATCAAAACTAAAAACCCAAATGCATTTCCCATTCCTATTCCCACATCCCACCATAGATCCTCCTCCAACACTTCTTTATTTTTTTCTTCATCATCATTGGGAGAAACAAAATGATTTTCTGAGCATGACACATTGATTTGTAGGCCACATAGATCTGAATTATTGGAAAATGATGAAGATCCAAATGTCATCATTTGTCCTCCTTGTGGTACCCTTCCTAATAACTTATTGTGAGACACATCAAAGTAACTCAAATATGTGAGATTTTGCAGCTCAACGGGAAATTTCCCAGACAATTCATTTCTGGAAAGATCAAGTGATTGTAGTTGTACCATATTTCCCAAGGATTTTGGAATTTCACCACTGAAATGATTTCTTGAGACATTGAGAATTATCAATCCTTTGAGGGATTCAATATCAAGAGGTATTAAACTTGATAAATTGTTGTTTGATAGATCAAGGCATTTTACTAATCTCCAAATTTTTGAACACTCCATATCTTGTGCTTTGTTCTCAATCACTATGCTATCTATATAAACCCTACCAACTTTTGTAGTATTTAATTCAAGAGTTTTTGTGTTTTTTGTTTGATTTGCCATTGCACTTGATTTCATAAAGCCACTTGGAATAATACCTAAAATTTTGTTGCTTGACATATCCAATATCTGAAGATTTTGCAAGTTTGATAATTCTAAAGGTATGTTGCCAACAAATTTGTTAGATTTTAGTATTAGGATGCGAAGACTTTTCAAGATTTCAATCCAAGTAGGAATGCCCCCATGAATATTGTTATTCCTTAGATATAGGATTTCCAAAGAACTGCAATTTGCAAGGGATGGTGGTATGTTCTCTTTTAGCCCATTGAGACCTAATTTCAATGTTTCTAGAGAAGTCATATTTCCAAATATATTTGGAATTGTGCCCTTTAGATTATTCTTTTCTAGATCTAACATGGACAAATCAAAGCATTGGCCTAAATTAGAGGGAATCTTACCACTAAGCCTATTACCTGACAAGTCTAATAACCACAAATTATGTGACTCACAAATAGAATGTGGAATGGGTCCATCAAATAGATTCTCTGAAAGATCCAAGAATTTCACATTTTGTAAAGAAAGGGGAATATTTCCTCGTAACTTATTATCATGCAAATCAATAACTTCATATCCAAGAATCTTGGAGGGTAAAGTACCTACAAACTGGTTAGAAGAGAGGTTGAGATAATAAAAGAACCTAGAATCCCAGAGCCAATTAGGAATATTTCCACTAAGAGAGTTTTGAGACAAATCTAACCAGCTTAAGGAGTATTGAGTTGAAATGAAAGATGGAAAGTATCCTTCTATATTACAAGATCCCAAATCTATGGATTCAAGTTGAAAATTGGGAATATAAGTGGCATTGACTTTTACAGTCAACATATTCCTTGAAAGATACAATTCTTGAATATTGGGGATTTTATCAAAGAAGGAAAGTGTGTAAGTTCCACTTAGTTGGTTGTTCCTAAGATCAAGCCTTGTGAGTTTGGTGAGGTTACATAAGAAGGTTGGGATGGTCCCACTCAAAGAGTTAGAACTCAAGTAAAGGTCTTTGAGCTTTGACAACTTATCCAAAGATGTTGGAATGGTGTCATTCAAAAAGTTAGAACTCAGGTCAAGATATGTGAGCTTTGCCAACTTACCCAAAGATGTTGGGATGGTGCCACTCAAAGAGTTATAACTCAAATCAAGATCTATGAGCTTTGATAGCTTACCCAAAGATGTTGGGATGGTGCCATTCAAATGATTATAATACAATATAAGATATGTGAGGTTTGACAACTTACCCAAAGATGTTGGGATGGTGCCACTCAAAGAGTTAAATCTAAGATAAAGAGATGTGAGCTTTGACAGCTTACCCAAAGATGTTGGGATGGTGCCACTCAAAGAGTTAAAACTCAAATCAATTTCCATGAGGTTTGACAGTGTACCCAAAGATGTTGGGATGGTGTCATTCAAATGATTATAATACAGACTAAGATATGTGAGGTTTGACAACTTACCCAAAGATGTTGGGATGGTGCCACTCAAAGAGTTAGAACCCATGCCAAAATATGTGAGCTTTGACAACTTACGCAAAGATGTTGGGATGGTGCCACTCAAAGAGTTAGAATTCAGGTAAAGATTTGTGAGGTTTGACAGCTTACCCAAAGATGTTGGGATGGTGCCACTCAAAGAGTTAAAACTCAGGTCCAGAGATGTGAGATTTGACAGCTTACTCAAAGATGTTGGGATGGTGCCACTCAAAGAGTTAGAATGCAAGTACAGATCTGTGAGGTTTGATAACTCATCCAAAGATGATGGGATGCTGCCATTTAAATGATTACCACACAAGTCAAGATATGTTAAGCTGGACATGTTACTAATCTCTCTTGAAATCTGACCAATAAAATTAGAATGGTACAAGCTTAAATACCTCAATTTGCTGAGCTTGTGAAAGTGTGAAGGGATGACAAGAGAAGGGAAGAAGGCATTCTCACTCAAGTCCAAGCGCTCTAGATGCTGCAGTTGGAATAGCCCCCCACGAAGTTCCCTCCAAGACATGAATGGCCATGTGGAATAGTCATAGTCATAGTCATAGTCATTAGGTTTCCAGGAGACATTGAGGGAGTGAGGACTGAGATCTAAGGAAAGGATGTGGGTAGTGATTGGGTGGCAGGTGACTCCTTCCCACGCACAGCAGTTGAATCCCTTCCACGATTGCAGCGTGTAATGAGAAGAAGTGAAATTGAGGCCCTCTTTGAAATCTAACAGGGATTTTCTTTCATCCGCATGACATGCGGAGGAGCTTAAAGGCATCATCATTACTAATAACAGCCACATCATCACCATCTTCATTGCAGATTGCACAACACTTCAAAACAACTTGCTCTCTGTGTGTGGAAATAATGGAAACTAAAGTTGGTTTATAATTACGCCGAGAGGCATTCTGCAGTCACAGCAGGGGTGGAAAAGACCTGAGTACATAAAAAAGAAAGGCAAACTATTACAAACCAGGTGGCCTTCCATCCGATAGTGATTGTAACAGATTGAAGTGGAAGGGTCTATAGAGAATTGCACATTACAAATGCTAAAACATGTTAAAATATTCTGGTAATTTCTACCAGCTGTAGTTAAGTTTTTATTTTATTTTTATTTTTACTTTTATGTTGGCTAGGGTTAGGTAAATTCTAGAAGTTTAGGGTTAGGTAAATTCTAGACAATTATTTTATGTCGGCCAAGGTAAAATAATATGTCGGCCTATATTCTAGAATTTTCTTAATGTTTCTAAAGTTCTCTATATAAAGAACTCATCTAAATATTTTTTATTAAAGCAATGTGAAAGAAGAATTTTGTTATTGTGCAGCAACACAGATTTTTTATTTTCCGCTTAATTTCTTTGCCTCTGCCCGCTATTAGAGTGGTATCAGAGCCAGGTTAAGAAGCAGGAAAAAGAGCAGATTTGAGGATTGCTGAAGTTGCATGTTTATTTTTGGTGAGCAGAATGTTGTTGATTAGTCAGTCAATTGAGTAAGCTACATTTTTATTATATATCATATTTTTATTGATGGCCAAAACAAAAAGGAAGAAATTTAGGGTTTATAGATACTATTTTAAAATATGGCGTCAAGTAGTGTGCAAACTCAAATTCCAATATTTTCTAGTAAAAATTATGATACTTGGTCATACAGAATGAAATTAACATTTAATTTTGAAGATTTATCAGAAATAGTTGAAAATGGTTATACAGAACCACAGGATGAGTCTACTTTGAGCACTAATGCAAAAAATAAGTTGAGTGAAAACAGGAAAAATAATAAAAGGGCTTTGCAGATAATTGGACAAGGATTGGATGATTCAGTCATTGGAAGGATTAAGCCAGCCACTACAGCCAAGCAAGCATGGGATATTCTGGAAACAACATATCAAGGTACAAGTAAGGTAAAACTTTCCAAATTGCAAGGACTCAGGAAAGAATTTGAAAACTTTCAAATGAGTGATTCTAATTCAGTAGATCAATTTGAAAATCGTGTTATGAATTTGGTTAATCAAATAAGGATGAATGGTGATGAACTAACAGATCAAAAGGTTGTAGAAAAGATCTTAAGAAGTATGCCTACTAAATTTGATACTATTGTTGCGCCAATTGAGGAAACTAAGGATTTGTCAACATATTCAATAGATGAGTTGTTTGGTACTTTGAAAAATTATGAGTTGAGATTGAACAGGAATAATAATACCTCATTGGAGAGTGCATTCAAAGCACAAATGACATTTGGCAGAGGTAGAGGAAGAGGAAATCTAGGATTCAGAGGAAGAAGAAGAGGAAGAAGTAATTTTCAAAGAGAAGAATGGAAGAGTCCAGATCCAGGAGGATGGAGAAATCAAAGTTTCAATTCAAGAGGATGCAATAACAATCAAGCATCACAAAGGTATGACAAATCAAATGTTCAATGTTACTATTGCAAGAAGTATGGTCATATTGCAAATGAATGTCGAAAGAAGCAAGCTGATATGGGAAAGCAAATTGCAAATTTTTCTGAGAGTAATTCTGAGACATTGTTCATTAGTTGTCATGTAGCTCAAGAAAGTTCAAGTAACATTTGGTTTCTAGATAGTGGTTGCAGTAACCATATGACAAGAAATAAAGACTTGTTTGAAAGTTTGGATACTTCAGTGAAATTAGAAATTAAATTGGGGAATGATAATACAGTTGCAGTCATGGGTAAAGGTGCAATTAATGTGATGACAAAGCTTGGTAAGAAGTCTATTCCTGATGTTTATTTTGTACCTAGTTTGAAGCATAATCTCATAAGTGTGGGACAACTTTCTCAAAAGGGTTATAGAGTTGTTTTTGAAAATAATGTGTGCACTATATTTGATATTCCTCCTAGTAATAAGGTGATTGCAAAGGTTGAAATGACAAATAACAGAATGTTCCCACTTCAAATGAAAAATGAATTAATGGAGAATATTGAAGCAAGTTTCAAGGCATCAAGTCAAGATCAAGCATGGATATGGCACTTGAGGTATGGTCATCTTAACTTCAAAGGATTGTGTTTATTGAAAAGGAAATAAATGGTAAGAGGCTTACCCCCTATTAAAGGACCATTAAGTTCATGTGAAAGTTGTATTTTGGCTAAGCATCATAGAACAAGTTTTCCAAATGGAATGTCATATAGAGCATGGGCACCTTTAGAAATTGTGCATACTGATATATGTGGTCCAATGCAAACACCATCTTTAGGGGGAAGCATTTATTTTCTAACATTCATTGATGATTTTAGTAGGAAAACATGGGTTTATTTTCTAAAATATAAATCTGAGGCATTTGGAAAGTTCAAGGAATTCAAAGCATTGGTTGAGAAACAAAGTGGCCTACCCATCAAGGTATTGAGATCAGATAGAGGAGGTGAATTCAAGTCAAATGAGTTTTTGGATTATTGCAGGTATCATGGAATAAAGAAGCAGTTTACTACAAGTTACACACCTCAGCAAAATGGTGTTGCAGAAAGAAAGAATCGAACAATAATGGAAATGGCAAGGAGCATGTTGAAAGGAAAGAATCTACCTAATGAGTATTGGGCTGAAGCAGTAGCTTGCACAGTTTATATTTTGAATAGAAGTCCAACGAAGATTGTAAGGGACAAGATTCCACAAGAAGCATGGAGTGGTAAGCATCATAGTGTTTCTCATTTCAAAATATTTGGTTGTATTGCATTTGCACATGTGCCCAAGGAAACAAGAAGTAAGTTGGATGATAAAAGTGAAAAATGCATTTTTATTGGTTATGATGAACAATCTAAGGCATATAAGTTGTTTAATCCTATTACCAAGAAAGTCATTGTAAGTAGAGATGTTGTGTTCAAAGAGGAAGAATCTTGGGATGGAAACATACACAAAACAATTACAGGTGTTGCAGCATTGCCATATAATGAACTAGAAGAAAAAGATCAAGAAAACCAAGGAGATCAATCAAATGAACAAGGAGGAACACCATCAAGAAGTACACAAGGAGAAATTGAGCAAGGAGAATCTTCAAGTCCACAAGTAAGTGATGAATCAAATCCTTCACTTGCATCATTAAGATCAAAGCTTAAAAGCAAGAAATCTAGAAGTTTGCAAGAAATTTATGATCAAGGAGATAAGATAGATTTGCAATCAAATTTTGCTTTATTTGCTCAAGATCCTATTTATTTTGAAGATGCCATTAAGGAAGAACATTGGATTAATGCAATGAATGATGAAATGGAATCCATTGAGAAGAATGATACATGGGATTTAGTTGATTTGCCTAAGGAAAAAGATTGCATTGGTGTAAAATGGGTTTATAAAACTAAGTATAATGCAAATGGAGAAATTGACAAATATAAGGCAAGACTAGTAGCTAAAGGATTTTCTCAAGAATATGGAGTTGATTATAATGAAACTTTTGCACCTGTAGCAAGACTTGACACTGTTAGAATGGTACTAGCTATTGCAGCTCAAAATGATTGGAAGGTTTATCAAATGGATGTTAAATCAGCCTTCTTGAATGGATATTTAGAAGAAGAGGTTTATGTGCAGCAGCCACCAGGATATGAAATAAAAGGTTATGAAGACAAAGTTTACAGGTTAAATAAGACACTCTATGGATTGAAGCAAGCTCCAAGAGCATGGTACAGCAGGATAGATTCATACACGATAAGCAATGGATTCAACAGAAGTACTAGTGAGCCTACTCTATACACCAAAGTCAATGAGCAAGGTCAGATTTTAATTGTTTGCTTGTATGTTGATGATTTGATTTTTACAGGTAATCTTTCTATTGACATGTTTAAATCAGCAATGAAGAAGGAATTTGAAATGACTGATTTGGGGTTGATGAAATATTTTCTTGGCATTGAAGTAACACAAAATGATAAGGGAATTTTCATTTGTCAAAATAAATATGCAAAAGATGTTTTGAGAAGGTTTAGAATGATAAATTGTAGTCCAGTTTCTACACCTGTGGCAATAGGCACAAAACTAAGTAGAGAAGATAATGAGATTGATTTTGATTCAACTATATTTAGAAAATTGGTTGGCAGTTTGATGTATCTCACAGCAACTAGACCAGATATAATGTATGGAGTAAGTTTGATTTCAAGATTTATGGATGCACCAAAGAATTCACATTGGCAAGCAGGAAAAAGATTATTGAGGTACATTGCAAGAACTATGAATCATGGCATATTGTATTCTACTTCAAATAAATTTCAGTTGGTGGGATATACAGATAGTGATTTTGCAGGAAGTATTGATGATAGAAAAAGTACATCTGGATATGCATTTCATCTTGGAACAGGTGTTGTAGCATGGGCATCAAAGAACCATCCTATAGTGACAATTCCATCAGCAGAAGCAGAGTATGTAGTAGGAACATCAGCAGCATGTCAAGCAATGTGGATGAGAAGATTCTTGAAGGATCTACTGCATGAACAAGAGGAGCCAACTATAATCTATTGTGACAACAAGTCCACCATTGCACTGTCAAGGAATCATGTTTTTCACAAGAGGACAAAACATATTGATACTAGATATCACTTTATTCGGGAGTTAGTGAACAATGGAGAAATCAATCTACAGCATTGCAGATCTGAAGAACAATTTGCGGACATATTTACAAAGGCTTTAGCACAAGAGCAATTTGAATTTTTGAGAAGAGTTTTGGGCACTGTAAATATTGATATAGTTTGTGGTAGAAATTAGGGGGGAGTGTTAAAATATTTTGGTAATTTCTACCAGCTGTAGTTAAGTTTTTATTTTATTTTTATTTTTACTTTTATGTTGGCTAGGATTAGGTAAATTCTAGAAGTTTAGGGTTAGGTAAATTCTAGACAATTATTTTATGTCGGCCAAGGTAAAATAATAAAAATAATATGTCGGCCTATATTCTAGAATTTTCTTAATGTTTCTAAAGTTCTCTATATAAATAACTCATGTAAATATTTTTTATTAAAGCAATGTGAAAGAAGAATTTTGTTATTGTGCAGCAGCACGGATTTTTTATTTTCTGCTTAATTTCTTTGCCTCTGCCCGCTATCAAAACACTACCAGCACATCACCTTCAATTTTCCGTAGTGGGCAGCGGTTGGCATCTGATGGAAGTGGAAGGGTCTGTAGATGGGAGTGGAAAAGACACCAAGGAAGAAATAAAGATGCATTATTGTGGAGGATACGAAGCTCTTTTCGAACAGAGAATCGAAGATTGAGAATCACAGATTGTGTACATACGGTGAAGCTTGGTTGAAAGCTGCTTGAATATAGTGAATCATTTCAATTACACAGCTATCGTATGTACTATGCAAGTTTCTTACGTTGGTTTTTTATTTTGCAGGAGTGTTTTCTGTGCTTTGAATTTTCCTTTTCCACGCCCTGCATACGATCTCTAATCTGTCAACCATTATCTGTGCTACATTTGAGTGGAGCCATCAACAATACTGGAGATAGGTATGTAAATTTATTAATATGCAATCCTTCGTTCAACTTTCTATTTCTTTATTGTATTTTTTATTCCCGTCATTGCGTCCTAGCTTAAACAACACGTTTTTGTTGTTATTTGTTTATTCAAGAAGCTGAAACAAAGTCACCACCCACCTCAAAACATATTTCTCATCGGCATCACATAATTTGTGCAGAAGCTTCAGGTACATCACTTGCCATATACTGGAATAATAATCGATCAAGATTTTATACCATCCTTCCACATTCTCGGCAACATCATTAACACCCACAAGACATGCATGCTGGTACATGCACCCAAATCCAAGAGCACAATTCTGTATTGTGTAATGTCTCTCACCTGTTAAATCGTACAAGTTATCTTCTGAAATCCATCATGTTTCTTTTGCTTCTTGAAAATTCATCAGATGTATCGATTGGATTGGAAGCCTTCTCAAATAAGTCGGTTGCATCGTCATATTTCTAACCCCAAAACGCCCATCCTCTCATTTTCTTCTCTGCAGCCTTCTCAAACTCAGCTCCTTTGGGCTCTTGCTCCGCCATGATTCCCTCTATTCATAGTTCAGAACAGTGGAAATTCTATAAACAGTGCGGCTTATAGATTGGCTTGCTCTGTATGTAACTATGATTCATGCAGCTATGGTAATCAATTCACTCTGCACAGATTGATAGAAGAGTTCGTCTATTTGGTACTCATGGCTTGAGTTGTTGGTCAATTAGCTTGCTGTCAATAGTTCTTTTTTTTCCAGACAATCCACCCAAAACTCTGTCATCCCATCTTTCTCTTCAGCGTAACAGTAAGTGATTTTCCATTTCAAGGGTATTGCAGACGGTCATGGATGGGAACTATGTTGTGCCATATGGTATCGAAAGGATTTATGTAGGACATAATAGCTATAATAATAATTTGATGCACGTTACAGCCATGCTATGGTTGTATTACAGTTGTATACCTTGAGCTATGGCAATAAAGCATAGAGCATGCCAAGCTAAGTCTCACCTTTATGAAGCGTTTGTGCAGATGAGCTTATACATATAGTCCATGAGTAATTGTTATTTGTTATGCTCAATTTAGAATAAAGAACGCATGAGTTTCCCGCTGTCAACGTAATACAAATAGTCCACCGATACCTGTTATTTGGTTGGTTATGGAGATTTAAGATTAGGGTCCATTGTGACAAAGACATGCGGGGGGTTGTCTATGATTGTCCAGCTTCTGATCGCAGAATTGAACTTATGCCATCATTTGGTTGTATGTGTATAATAAGGAGATAGATTGAATTGAATTTATTATTATAGCTGTTATTGAAGACATGAGAAGGAAAAATCAATAGATTCCTTCGGTGATGCCTTGACCATGGTGAGTAGGGGCAGGCCTCAAGATCGAGGCAGAGACAATAATAGAAGAAGATCAAAATCTGCAAAACGATCGAAATCTAGAGGAAAAATTGGTGATTGCTGGTTTTGTGGTAAAGCTGGTCACACCAAAAAGAATTGTCGTTCTTACAAGAAGGCGCAAGAAAAGGTTCAGGACAGCGAAGTCAATACTCTTTTTGATAAAGAGGAAAGTGTTTTAATCCTCTCCACAAGTGACACCGCTTCAGACTCATGGGTGTTGGACTCGGGTGCGTCTTTTCATGCCACTTCATGCACGGAGGTTTTCACAAACTACCAGGAAGGTCAGTTTGGAAGTGTCTACTTAGGTGACAATAAAGCTTGTGATATCATTGGTAAAGGGGATGTTTTGTTACAAAAAAGTGGTGGACGTAAGTGGCTATTAAGAGATGTCCGTCATGTTCCAAAATTAAAACAGAATTTGATATCTGTTAGCCAACTCTATGCACAAGGTTGCAAAGTTAATTTTTCTTCGGAAACTTGGAAAGTGACTAAGGGATCTTTGGTGATTGCAAAGGGAAATAAAGTTGGCAGTCTTTATGTTTTTGAAAGTCATGCTGATGTAGGAGCTGTGTTGACAGTGGAGGATAGTGGGACTGAGTTGTGGCATCAAAGGCTTGGACACATGAGCAAATAAGGACTTGAAGTCATGCTCAAAAGAGGACAACTTCCGGGTCTGAAATACGTTGACTTGGAGTTTTGTGATCATTGTCTCTATGGAAAACAAAAACGGGTCAGTTTTTTGAAGAACAGTCGTGACAAGAAGACAACACCTTTGGAGCTGGTTCATTCAGATGTCTTTGGGCCTACTGTGGTAACCTCTGTTGGAGGTGCGAATTACTTTGTCACATTCCTTGATGATTGTACTAGGAAGGTTTGGATTTATATGCTCAATCGAAAATCTGAGGTGTTTAGTAAATTTAAAGTTTTTAAAGCTCTAGTTGAGAATCAGTGTGGGCATAGCATTAAATGTTTACAAACAGATAATGGTGGTGAGTTTTGTTCATCAGAATTCGATAATTTTTGTGCAGATAATGGTATTCGCAAAATAAAAATTGTTCCTTTTACACCTCAAGAGAATGGTGCTGCTGAAAGGTTAAACAGAACAATTCTGGAAAGAGCTAGGTGTATGCTCTCTAATGCTGATATGGGTAAAGAATTTTGGGCGGAGGCATGTAATACTGCTGTGTATTTGATTAATCGAGCACCTTCCTCTTGATTAAATTTTGATATTCCAAAAGAGAGGTGGATGTGCAAACGGATTTCTTATAGCCATCTACGCGTATTTGGTTGCGAAGCGTTCGCTCTTATTCCCAAGGAGAAGCGAACTAAATTAGATGCTAAGTCTAGGCGCTATATCTTTGTTGGGTATGGCACAGATCAATATGGATTTCGGTTGTGGGATCCAGTTCACAGAACAATTATCCGTAGTTGAGACATAGTATTTAATGAGAAATCTTTTCCTGCTTTCCAAGCTCGAGATAAGCCAGTTACAGAGTATATTCCTCTTTCTCTTTTTGAGAATTCTTCACCTAGAGTATCACAGTCTTTGCCGAATTCAAATCCAGTGGGAGTTTCTTCCGTCATTTCACTTTCCTCCCCTCTTTCGAGCTCTCTGTCTTCAGGCGACAGTCAGAATTTTGGGCCGGTTTCTAAAAGTTCATCACCCAGCACAGGGCGTCTCCCAGGTGAATTCCGTCCGAGCATGGAACGACTGAATTCCACATCCTTACCCTCTTTTCAGGGTTCGCATGGTGCTGATATTTCACGGTTTGATGCTGCCAATCGACGTTTTCTATCTGAGTCTCTGCATTGTTTGCTAGGTCATTCCTTGGAGACACCAATTGGTATTAGAGCTTGGCGGTGTAGCTGTAGTTATTGGGAATTCAGTGTCGAATTTCCTGAGTTATGAAGGAATCGAAGATAGAGAAATTCGGGGGACAGAATTTCAGTTTATGGAAAGTGCAGATGGAGTCTTTGCTGATTAAGCAGGATCTTTCACTCGCGCTTGAAGGGAAAGCGAAGAAGCCATCTTCGATGGCAGATGAAGAGTGGGAGAAGTTGGACAAAAAGGCAAGAGCTACAATCTTCCTTTCGCTGTCCAGTAACGTTTTGTTCAACATTTCAGCAGAAAAGACTTTGAAGGAGTTGTGGGACAAGCTTTCGTCTATGTATGAGATGGCTTCCGCTTCAAACAAGGTATTTATCATGAAGAGATTGTACAATCTGAAAATGAAAGAAGGTGGGATTGTTTCAAATCACTTAAATGAGTTAATACCTTAGTTACTCAATTGATTTCGGTGGGCATTAATTTGGATAGTGAAATTAAGGCTATTTTGTTGTTGTGCTCTTTACTTAATAGCTGGGAAGCTGTAGTAATGGCAGTTAGCACTTCGGTGGCTGCCAAGAGCAAGTTGATTTTTGATGATGTGGCAGGAACATCTCTATTGCAGGTTGAAGCGAAGTTTGTATGGGCTCAAGCAGGCCCCAAGACAATGGTATCTTAAATTTGATCATTTCATGATTGAGCATAAGTTTATAAGGTGTGAATCTGATCCATGTGTCTATTTCAAACAACTTCCTAATGGTGAATTTGTTATTCTTCTTCTCTATGTTGATGACATGTTAGTAACCGGCACTAGCATGCGGATTGTTCGTGAGCTTAAGGATCAGTTAGCTAACAGATTTGCTATGAAGGATTTAGGGGCAGCGAAAAGAATTCTTGGTATGACCATTTCTCGGGATAGAAAGAGGGAAATCAGGTTGTCACAGCAACAATACATTGATAAGGTTCTGGATAGATTTGGCATGACCAATGCTAAGCCCGTCAGTACTCCTTTAGCTGGTCATTTTCGGTTATCTTCTAACATGTGTCCTACCACTCATGAAGATCAAGAATTTATGAAGGGCATTCCTTATACATCTGCAGTTGGTAGCATTATGTATGCCATGGTCTCTACTCGTCCGGATATTGCTCATGCAGTGGGAGTCGTCAGTCGATTTATGAGTAATCCTGGTAAACCTCATTAGGAGGCGGTCAAATGGATCTTAAGGTATCTTAAAGGTACTTCTAATTATGGGTTGTGTTTTGGAAGAGACAATACTCAGTTACAAGGTTTTGTTGATTCTGACTTAGGCGGAGATTTAGACAAACGAAGGTCTACTACCGGTTATGTTTTCACATTTGCTGGGGCAGCTATTAGCTGGGTTTCCCGTTTACAACAGTGTGTTTCTCTTTCTACTGCTGAGGTTGAATACATGGCTCTCTCCGAAGGAGCCCCTTGAAGATCATGTGCTCTAGGAAATGCGATGTCCCCTTGAAGGAACTATTTGTTCCTTCCACTCGAATTACATCATCTGCATACGAGAGAGGAATCTGCTGATACTGTAAGTGAATGTCGTCACTTGATTTCCCAGGGCTGTTGTCAAAATAATGGGGTCCAAGAGGGTTCTGTGAGAGCAAACGTACAAGATCCACATGTTTCCCATGTGCAATGGTGGAACGCCTTTCACTCTGATCCGCACCCCCAGTAATGTTACCAACGGCAGAGCCATCCCGTATGGCAGGCATATTCCCACGCATACTCTGGACAGGGCTAACAGGATCCGCACAGGAAACCACAGGAAAAATCCCACCGCTACCAACGGCGTTGGACGGAATGCCAAGCGACCGTCGTGGAAAACCAGGAGCTTCAAATATTCTTCTCTCCCTACTGCTTTCACCTTCCACCGCCACTGCTACTTCCGCTTCCAGTAATAGCCGCTTCGGCTTCCAACTAGAAAACTTGTCGTCCATTGCAAGCTTCTCCAAGTTGTCCGCTGGCATATCCTCTACCTTCACGACCGTCGGCAACATCTCCATTCTTTTCTTAGACCAGTCTTGGATCTCCATATACCCATCTGAGTGGGTAACCGAAACGTCACAGGTAGGAAACCACCTACCTTCTATAGTGCTAACGTTGTCAAGCTTCTCCACCAGACCTTTGGCCTTGTCGCCTTCTTCGTCCTCCTTGGTACCGGAAGAGCCCTTGCCATGCCTACTGTCAGCAACTCCTCTTCTGTCTGGACCTTTCCCGCCACTGCCAGCCAACAGGGCTTTCTTCTTGGAATCCTCCAAAATGGCCACCGTATTCACCGATTCCACTTCTTGGCAATCGATGTCCAAATCGATAAAAATAGAACGGAGCTCAGCCAATTCCTCCTTCAGCTTTTCATTTCTTTTCTTTTCAGAAAACTCCCGTTCTTTCACAAATTTCTTTTTTTCTCTCTCCATACAGTATATTCGCTCTCTCAACATCAAACTCTCTTCTTTTATAAATACAATTTCTTTGTTCAGGTGTTCCTCCCAGTCCTCGGCTTCTTCCTCGGGTTCATCTTAACTCACCTGGTACCAGACTGCATCCTCCTCTCCCAGGGAGGCATCCTCCTCATCTCGGAAGGCAAACTCCGCAGTCTCTCTTTCAACCAACGGTTGCTTCAAACCCTCTTCTTCAGCCGAATCCAAACTGTCAAGAAATTCTTCAATGACAAAATCAGCCTCATCATCATCAAATACAAAATCAGTTATACCCATTAAAATATATGGGAAGTACCGAGAGGCTTCTTCAAATTCCATCTCTGCTCCTTGGTTCTAACAAACAACCCAACATTTCTCCATAGCTCTGATACCAATTGTAAATATTAAACAAGTAGAGAAATGGAACAAAACAGAAAAATAATGAACAAAACAAGAGACACGAATTTATAGTGGTTCGGCAATTGCCTACGTCCACTCTTAAGCAGGGAATCACTTTATTATCAATCACCAATTCATCATACAATACATAATCAGCCACATATTTATACAAGGCTGGGAGAATATCAACGGTCATGTGACCGTTGGGCTTCACATCCCAACATGTTGTGCCATATGGTATCGAAAGGATTTATGTAGGACATAATAGCTATAATAATAATTTGATGCACGTTACAGCCATGCTATGGTTGTATTACAGTTGTATACCTTGAGCTATGGCAATAAAGCATAGAGCATGCCAAGCTAATTCTCACCTTTATGAAGCGTTTGTGCAGATGAGCTTATACATATAGTCCATGAGTAATTGTTATTTGTTATGCTCAATTTAGAATAAAGAACGCATGAGTTTCCCGCTGACGTAATACAAATAGTCCACCGATACCTGTTATTTGGGGCTGGGCTTAACCAGCACACTCTAAGCGTTGACCTCTTAGGTGGCTGGCGTGGGACCCAGCCGTAATCCGTCCCTTTCTCCCGTTCACCGTTAACCCCGTTGGTGGATGCATTTTTTAAAATTGTTTCTCCCGCGCATAACTCAAAACACATCGTCAAAGTTCCCGCTTTGGTCACATTCATGTTTTTGGTCACGTTTGCGGCGTAAAAAGACATGAATCTGCTCACGGGGTGGTCACAATGTTTCAGGGTATGCAACAAACAGGTCTACAACCCTGCGCAGTTCTAGCCTGTGCCAAAATGGGAGATTTGGAGCAGATTATCCGTAAAAGCAGGAAGGATATAGGAATTTTGTCAGTTGGTAATGCTCTAGTAGACATGCATGCAAAATGTAGAAGCAAAGACAAGAAACCTGAACTGTTTGACTGAATGCCTCAAAAATGCGGTCTTATGGAATGCTGTGGTTGCAGGATATGCACAAAATGGGTTTGTTGAAAAGGCTTTAAAAACTTTTAAGCAGATGCAATTGGTAGGTGTAAAGCGACTCCTACACCTTTACCATCCTCCTTGCCTGTGCCAAAATATATACTAAAATATATATTAATTTCTATGTTATAGAAGTATAATATATGTTAAATATTTGTTTTTATATTAAATATTTAAATAATCTTTGATATATATAATGATTTTTGAAGGCTAGACTATATCAATTATTAAAAAAGTATGTATTTTTGTGATATTTGAATGTGATATGTGAATTTTCATGTTAATTATTGATAAATTATTTATAGCTTAGAATAATCATATATACAAAGTTGTATACACTTCTATACTAGTTAATATAAATTATTGTATACTTAGATGATAACATGATAGGTAGTGATTAAGAATTAGAAAGGAAATAGAACATCAAAATATAGTAAGGAGGGGCAATACTTATATATTTGATATTTTTTGACAATAGGTTCTTTATGGTTGATGTTCTAAGTACTTTGAAAACATTTTTTTAAGGATTCAACATTGTCGTTTTCTTATGTTGGCACTTTCATTATATGTTGAGTAGTAAAGTTTGGTGTTGGGATCTCATAAATCAATTATTTATGTGGATGCATGCTTTGAATTATTGATGTGGATTGTTTATGGTTGTATACATGTGTTAACCCATACTTATTATTGATTACATATTTATGCATCAATTTCAATGGACTAGGGTCATGCATGACTATGGTGATGCCACCTTGAATGTTGCATAACCTTTATAATGAATCATCTATATATGGTATATGTGACTAATCATAAATTATGAATTGAATTTTGGTATAAATATAATAAGGCATGATAATGATAGTATGATTTATTATAATGCTTCATAGTATAACTAGGTTTATTGAGTATTATGCTTGTGATGTTGCACATTCCTCAATTTAAATACATGAGAACATGTTGAGATCTTGGCTTGACAGATTGATTTCACTATGATTTCTAGGATTAAGGTATGAGTGGAAGTTTTTATACCTTACTTGCATTAGATCTTAGTGTATCCTTAGTATTTCATTTCTTCTTATTTGTGAAATTTAAATTGGTATTGTTTGGTAAAACTATTGATACCTTTTGATTCAATTCTAGTTGGTTTGTAGATAGTTATAAATATCTAGTCTAGTTAAGTTAGTAATATACCTACAAGGTTAAATTGATCTTACCAATTATCTATGTTTGTCAATCATGCAATTTAATTTCTTGCTTTGTGCTTTTAACATAAATTGGATATAGACTTATTCCACCAACAGAGATTGTTTGTAGGTAATTTATCATTTCTCAATAATGTTTTAACCTTGTCAAAGTGTTGATTGATTGTTAAACATAGGAAGCATATTATTATGAACTTATAGGTACATTTTGAGGTTCATAGGAATCCTAGTCAATCCATTCAAATTATAAGCTATGAAAATTCAATCATCAAATCTTAAGTTAGCCCTATATTGGTGTAAAGATGAATAAAGTTTATGTTAATTTCTTGCCAAATATTGATGCATTGGGATGATGCAAACTCTTAGAGGTGTAGTATGTCATGCCAATTTTTTCATTCTCTTATAATATATATCATAATTACATTAACATATTTGTAATTCTAATCTTAATCCTATTTATAATTTATGTTAAATTTTCTATTTAATTCATTCCTTCATAGTTGTTGCATGCGAATGGAGGCAACATTATGACACCACTATGCGAAAACAACTAAATATGGCTGAGTTTAGAGGTCATGTAGGAAATGGAAACTACCATAGTTATAGGTGAAGTCCTTTATTTAATTAGGAACATGAGTATAGGTGCATCAAGAAAGATTTTCTTTTATTTAAAATGATTGAGAAGTGAGATTCAAGAAGAAAGATAGAGAATGGAAAAAAATAGAAGGAAAACAATGATAAAGGAGAGGCACAAGGACACTAGAAAGATTATGGAAATTGTTTTTACTTTTTCCAATGACATTGCATAAGAAAGAGAGCTATGACAACAACAAACATGTGATGCAAATAAGAGAGTATAGTGCCAAGAATGAGGCTCAGCTTACCAAGATTAGTGACTTGGTTTTGTTTCTCCTTTACTCACATCTCATTCCTTCCTTCACCATTGATGAGTCCATTTCACTATAGCAAAATCTTTAATAGGTCATGATATTATGATTAAATTGTTAATTGAACATAGGTATTTTTGGTGCTCTAGATATGTGTGTTTACCATAACTTAAAATTTCAAATGAAGTATTGTAATGTGTTCTTAAGGAATATTGTGTATGATATAGATAGAACCCATGAGTAGAATTGTTGGTGGATTATTATAGTGTTCTATATAAAAGAATGTTTGCTTAAGAGTTTTGAAGTCTTAGAGAAATATATTGAAATTCAAGCTGAATTCTTCAAGCATATTTTAGATTTTTTAACATGTTTAGAAGTAATAAATACATTATTGAAATTCTAGATGGATATCTTAACGTATGTTTAGAGATTTTGACTTGTTGCAAAGGTGACACATACTTCATGCATGTCTACAAAACCTAGATGGGTGGGTAAATTTTGTGTTAAAGTTTATAATTTTTAGATGTATTGCATGTATGTATTGAAAATCTAGATGCATAGGTAAAGTTACACAAAGTACTATAAAGGAAATCATCTATTTTGATTCATTTTTAAAAGTGATCATATCATATTTTTGGCATCAATAAAACCATCATGTAAGATACCAAAAATTTATGGGGAAGAAGAACAAGAAATAAGCAAGGAACTAAAGAAGTTGTTAATTGGTGAAGGAGATGAGATAATGTTTAGCAATAGAATAAAATAAGTCACCAAAATTTTGGAGTTTTCCAAGGAAACTTTGAAGATGATAGATGAGAGCAATTCTCAAGTTGAGGAAGAAAACAACTCAAAGAAAATTAAAGATAAATCAATTACTAATGATGTGTTGTCAACCAACACATTCCCCAAGCTAAAGAGATACTATGAGGAGATGAACCTCATGGATTGTGTCACCTCCCATGTTGTCAAAATCAAGAAGAGTTTCTAAAGAGTCAACATAAGTAGTGAGTCCTTAATTGGGTTAGAGAAAGCAAGATCAAGAAGCAGTTATGCATGAGATTTGTGATAGGTATTACGAAGTGAGTTATTAGATGTTTAAGTGCCAAGAGATAGTCATAGATAAAGGACTTTGGTAAGTAGAAAAGGAGTGGAACTAGACAAAGAAGCCATGATAAAGAGAGAAAGAGATCCAAGAGTAGAGAATAAATTAGGAGAAAGGATAATCCCTAACCATACAAAATAAATCAAGAACACCTTTACCTCCTCCAAATATGGATGCACATATGATTAAGCTCCCTATTTTTGGTAAATACACCAAGGATGCTAGCAAACATCTACTTACCTTAGACTTTCATTGGATTGGGGTTGGCATTACTGATGAGTAGACTTAGTTGTACAGTTTTGTGGAGACACTCAATGATGAGGCGCTAATATGGTGCATTAAAGAATGCCCTAAGCATGATAAAACATGGAAAGAATTGAGTGACTTTATTGAAAATTTTCCATTCACCTAATGTATGAACAAAATACAAATAAAATATGGAAGATGACAAATACTACCTTGGAGGAATAGGTTAAATATTATGAACAATGATTTAGAAGTATGGTTAGAAAGATAGAAGAAACCCTAACATAAAAGAAATGAATTGAGTGGTTTATTTTAGGGTTAACACCTCATATTATAGCAAAAATAGATGAGAAGATTTCCTCTTCTTATAAGGATGCAATAGAATTGATCACTAGAATAGAATCCTAGTCAAAGATATGGGAGAATGATATATAGGAAAAGATGAAATTGATAATTTCAAATGAGAGTGGGAAAATGTAATGTTGAAGTAAGAAATTCCATTGAAAGGTGAGAAGGATAAGACTTTTCCCCTACCTAGAAGAAGCAAATTTTGGTTTAAAAATTATAACAAAGAAGAACATCTAAGGAATGAATGTTTGATAATCAATGGCACCAAGAAGGCTACCACACTAAGAGGGGAACTTGGGAAATTCCCTAGAAAGATGGTAAGTATATATTATAAAATATAAATTGGGGCAAACATGAAACAAATAAGTGCCAATATTACTTCATGGAGAAGATGAATATGAAACATGGTTCATGGATTGATTAGGGGAGCATTTTTTGGATATGGGTGTAGATAGAGCATACAATTTAGCTATAAGAGCATTTAATGTTTATTTAACACATGGCTAATGGGAACTTCAGTTTGGAGAAAGTATATGACCACTTAACAATTTATACATTGTGTGGTACCACAAATTCAAGATGCAAGGTCCCCCATGAGTTACCATGATAACTATTGAGAATGAGGTGGTAGGGGAGGCTACCACAATAATAATAGAGGTTCTAAAGAAAGAGGAAGGACCAAAAGGAAAAAATGTTATAACTATGGTAAACTAGGACATTATTCTAATGAGTGCAAAAGAAAAAAAGAAGGAAAGTCCACATGATTTTTGTGGTGATAAATCACATGATATTTCTAGTTGTCCCAAATTTAATAGAACTTTCTATAAGCGTGTGTTGGCACCATGATCATAAAGTGAATAATTATCTAGTCTAAATGTAATCTATGATACTAAAACATAGTAATGAGTAACTAAATTAGAGGAGCAAATGTTAGACAATGTAAACAATCAAATGTAGAATAAAATAATCCTCGTTGATAAATGAAAAATTGGAAAAATAATACAAAGGAAAAAAGGAAAAACTCAAGAAAAAGAATAAAAAGAATCTGGGGTTAGATTAATAGAAACATATCCTAGAAAAATCTTATAAATATGAAGATGAAAAAATATTTAGATTAAGGGGAACATGATTTAATAATAAAGAAGTTCAAATAGCTAATTAAAAAAAAAATCAAAATAAAGAGGATGATAATAAATGTTTCATAGCAAAATAAGTCTATGCTCATTACCTACCAAAGCTCTCAATTTTGCACAGGTGGGGGAATGTTTCTAAATCTTTCTCAACAAATCCATTTTGTTCATATCCTGCAATCAAAGCATTCCATGAGACCAAATTTCTTTTAAGGCACATTGTCAAACAGTTCGTGTGCCTTGTCTATGATTCCACATTTTGGATACATGTCTACCAGAGCGGTTGCAACAACATCTGACAAAATTCCTCTATCTTTTATGCTTTGATGAATGCCCATACCCTGTTCCAAAGCTCCCATTCGACACAGGCTGCGAGGATGCTATCAAAGGTTGTAGAGTTTGGCTTTACACCTGCCAATTGCATTTGCTTGAAAGTTTCTAAAGCATTTTCAACAAATCCATTTTGTGAATATCCTGCAATCAGGGCATTCCATGAGAAACATTTCTTTGATGCATTCTGTCAAACAGTTCACGTGCCTTGTCTATCCTTCCACATTTTGAATACATGTCTACCAGGGTAGTTGCAAATACATCTGACAAAAATCCTCTATCCTCATCCTGTGATGGGTGTGCACAGCCTGTTCCAAAGCTCCCATTTCGGCACAGGCAGAGAGGATGGTCGTAAATGTAGAGGAATCTGGCTTTACACCTGCCAATCGCATCTACTTGAAAGTTTCTAAAGCCTTTTCAACAAACCCATTTTGTGCATATCCTGCAATAATAGCATTCAATAAAACCCTATTTTTGAGGCATTCTATCAAACAATTCACATACCAGAGCATTACCAACTGACAAAATTCCTATATCCTTCCTGCTGTTACGGATAATCTGCTCCAAAGCTCCCATTTTGGCACAGGCTGGAACTGCGCAGGGTTGTAGACCTGTTTGTTGGATACACTGAAACACTGTGACTACCTCGTGAGCAGATTCATGTCCTTTTACGCTGCAGACGTGACCAAAGATTTGATTGTGACCAAAGCGGGAACTTTGTAGACCTGTTTTGAGTTATGCGCGGGAGGAACGATTTTAAAAAATGCATCTACCAAACGGGGTTAACGGCAAACGGGAAAAGGGACGGATTACGGCTGGGTCCCACACCAGCCACCTAAGCGGTCAACGCTTAGAGTGTGCTGGTTAAGTCAGCCCGTTATTTGGTTGGTTATGGAGATTTAGGATTAGGGTCCATTGTGACAAAGACATGCGGGGGGTTGTCTATGATTGTCCAGCTTCTGATCGCAGAATTGAACTTATGCCATCATTTGGTTGTATGTGTATAATAAGGAGATAGATTGAATTGAATTTATTATTATAGCTGTTATTGAACTTATGCCATCATTTGGTTGTATGTTTGAGTTGAATTTATTATTATAGTTGTTATGTCCTACATAAATCGATAAGTTGTTGGCATGACGGAGTATAACATTCTAATCCGTAAAATAAGAGCCATCAAAGAATATACATGGAAGCAAGATCGAGCCAACGTCTGTTTTATTTCAGATAAAAACGAATTATAAACAGAAATATGAGACTAATCAAATTTATAAATTCGAAATCAGATTGCCATGTAGACGGTGATAAACAGAAATTTAAGATTAATCAAAGATTATATATTCACAGTCCGATCACCATGTATCTATTAGCTTATATGACTTGTGGCTACTTCATCTTATTGGTTGTCTTCTTAACTTGTGTAGTGCAAAATGATCCTTGGCTTTTCTTAAGGAAGCTTTTGTACCACTTGGCAGAAACTTTCAGAAGTCATTTTTCTGTGGTGTAATCAACATGATAAAGGCCAAAGCATTGAGTGTAGCCATAGATCCACTCAAAATTGTCAAGAATGGACCACACGTAGTAGCCCCTGACATCTGCTCCTCCTCTAGAAAACAACACCAACGCTAATTGTTTTTCCATTTCAATGGTATTGCAGACGACAACACCATCTCAATGCAATATGTCATGAATGCCACTCTTCACAGCGTCTTAGTAAAGGTGAAAGCTTCAAAAGCTATGACTGCCTCTAGATTTCAAGTAGAGTCCAGGAGGATAAACAGAAACTCTGAGCCCTGCTCCATTTTCACCCAACACCTAGGTTTCTTAGTTTGGCATGGATTTGTATTTAGCATTTACAAATGTATTGATGAGGCATAAAATTATTCGAAGATATTAATTCTCTTGCACTCATTTATGCGCAAGTGGTTGCCATATTAATGGACCCCATCTTTTCACAATGATAATCTATTGATAATTGAAGTCTTTAGGTGAAGAACTTTGCATTCTTCAAACCCATATTGTAAACTAACAGTAAATGCTGACTCCTAGGCAGTTGTTTTCTATTATAGAAATGAAAACTAGGAGTTTGTCTATTTCCCAATGCACTGCACGTCAACTATAACTAATGCAAAGCTTTCTACCTGTTGATGGAGTTGAATGAACATATATATAGATGATGTAGGTAAATGTCTGAGTTGTCTAAGGCTGAAAGAATTAAGAGGAAACAAAAATTCAAAATTCAAATATTGAATATTCTTTGTTTTAATGTTACGTGTCTTCATGCCCTTTTTAATGATAAAATTCATAAATGCTTTTTATTTTTGAATGGCCAGAAAAAAATTAGTTTTTTAATGATAAAATTCATAAATGCTTTTTATTTTTGAATGGCTAAAAAAAAATTAGCTTTTTAATGATAAAACTCATAAATGCTTTCTATTTTTGAATGGTCAGAAAAAAATTAGCTTTTTAATGATAAAATTCATAAATGCTTTCTATTTTTGAATTGTGAGAAAAATATTAGGTTTTTAATGATAAAATTCATAAATGCTTTCTATTTTTGAATTGTGAGAAAAATATTAGGTTTTTAATGATAAAATTCATAAATGCTTTCTATTTTTGAATGGTCAGACAAAAATTAGAGACGAACTCTTGGTGCATTAGAAAATCTTACATTTGTTAAAGTTGTAGTGGAAGAGGAAATCACTTTTACCCACCATTATTAGTATTATTTTACATTATATAAGCATAATAATATAATAGTATCTATTATAAATTTTGAATTCATGTTTATTATCAAACAAGTAATGAATATATAATTACACTACACATCAACATACTTTAATTTGATAAACATATTTAAGAATACAAACAAAGAAAAAATTAACAAAATTCTAATCAAAAGAAAACTAAAACACAATTCAAAAATATTGAAACACATATAAAGAGGCATTAGGTCTATAAAATAACTAAATCATTAATACTTTAAGCAACATCCCATCTACATTTTTCTTTTAAATAACTAATTTCACAATGAATCAAGCATTTCATAAATTAATCTTATAGGGGAAAGAATTGAACACTTGACCATATTCCAAAAGTTATGATAATATTTATTGATTTAATGTCAAATATTTATAATAATATCTCACTAATAATTGTGAATTTAAAGTTATTAGTGTTGATCTTAGTACTCAAAATTGAATGAAATCTATTCTTTAGATCTAAAAAATAACAAATCATGCGATGCCATACTACTAGAATAAGGGTTAGATTTAGGGCTCAATAGATTGTGTATCAGGTAATGCCATCATTTAGATTGTTACATGAGAACTATGGTATACCCATTTAGATTGTTACATGAGAACTATGGTATACCTACTTTGTTTGCTGTAAAGTCCAAGTTGACAATTAAAGTTCAGACTAATATGAAGATGGAGAGTTATTACCTCCATGGTTAATTAGATGAAATGATTGTACATAAATTATGTGACAAATGTTCCCAAACTATATAAGTATTGTATCTATGAGTATATTCAATTTTGAAAATATTTAAAAAAAATGTGTGTTACATTTATTACACATGCATAAATGTTTAATTAAGTGGAAATATTTTTAAATCTTTTATTTGACATTTTTTTGCAAAATGAATCTTTAAACATAGTATTTATGCCTAAATTCAATCAATCTTGTCAAGATTATGAAATTAGATTTTTTTGTGTTATTTCAAATATATATAAAAAAATTTCACTATTTATTTTATGCACTATTTGTTACTAAAATTTTTATTTTTGAATTTTATTTTATAAAAAATTATGGACACTTTTGTTCTTATCGTTCTTAAATGCTAACCTTAATTTTATTGTTGTTTTATTTTCAGCAAATAATCTAATTGAAAATGGAAGATTCACAAAATGAATCATAAATCGTAGTTGAAAGCCCAACTGTCTCTGTAAGGTCAAATGATTTTGTTGAAACACCTGTCGAAAAATGTGCAAGAACAGAGCTTAATGATCGATGATGATGTCGAGGAACTAGAAATAATGACAATGGAAGCTATTGCAAAAAAAATTCATGAGGCATATACTATAGTAGCTGCTTTTCCAAATATGCTCAAAGAAGTATATGAAGATCACTATCAAAATAAAGGTCGTAATACTAATCTCATTGCTCAAGAATTAATTTGTAATGTATTTGCACCATTACAACGAGATGTTATTAGTATAATCACTTCTTATTTGACCTTAAATGCTTCTTATATTTACAAACCTTGTACACATTGTAGGAAAGGTTTATTAATTTTGTTTAACTTATATTATAATATAAAAAAGGAGCTTTTAAAAAATAAATTGAAGAGGATGTGTGGCAACATATAACACTTCCATTTCTATTTTTTTTATTTTGATAACATATTTTGTGCTACTCATTATTTGTAATGTATGTGGTTTTTTAAAATGTGTAGTATTAAATATACTTTTAAAGTGGATGTGTGTGAAATCTATATGAAATATTAAATGGTGCCTCAAATATAAGTTAAATATTTATAAGCAAATGTTTTAAATTTTTTTTTTTGCACATTTTATCCAATGTTAGTTTCAATTTTTAAATGATTTTAAAAAATCAATGTTATACAAATGATAATTGCAATTAAATATATATAAATTCAAATTTAAGATTTATATTTAAATTTTAAAAAAATTATTTAATAAATGTTTGCAAATCAATCTTAACCTAGCCCTAATTCTAGAATTATACTAAAATATACTCAAATATTATATAATAATAATAATATTATTATATAACCCTAACCCTAACTCTAACTCTAACCCTAACTCTAACCTAACTCTACCCTAATTAAATCCTAACCCTAACCCTAACCCTAATCCCAATCCTAACCCTAACCCTAACCTAATTAAACCCTAACCCTAACTATCACCTTAACCTAATTAAACCCTAACCTAATACTAATCCTAACCCTAATCCCAATCCTAACCCTAATCCTAACCCTAACCCTAATCCTAACCGTAACCCTATCCCTAAACCTAATCCTAACCCTAATCGTAATCCTAACCCTAATAAAACCCTAATTGCAATTATATATATATATGAAATTTTATTTGATCTATAAAATTAAAAAAAATGAATGCCTTATAAATATCCATGCACTTTATATAAATTCAAATTTAAGATTTATATTTAAATTTTAAAAAAATTATTTAATAAATGTTTGCAAATCAATCTTAACCTAACCCTAATTCTAAAAGTATACTAAAATATACTAAAATATTATTATATAATAATATTATTATTTAACCCTAACCCTAACTCTAACTCTAACCCTAACTCTAACCTAACTCTACCCTAATTAAAGCCTAACCCTAATCCTAATCCTAACCCTAATCCCAATCCTAACCCTAACCCTAACCCTAACCCTAACCCTACGCTTAAACCTAACCTAATTAAACTCAAACCCTAACCCTAATCCTAAATCTAACCTTAACCCTAACCCTAATCGTAACCATAACCCTATCCCCAAACCTAATCCTAACCCTAATCGTAATCCTAACCCTAATAAAACCCTAATTGCAATTATATATATATATATGAAATTTGATTTGATCTATAAAATTAAAAAAATTGAATGCCTTATAAATATCCACGCACTTTATATAAATTCAAATTTAAGATTTATATTTAAATTTTAAAAATATTATTTAATAAATGTTTGCATATCAATCTTAACCTAACCCTTATTATAAAAATATACTAAAATATTATTATATAATAATATTATTATTTAACCCCTAACCCTAACTCTAACTCTAACCCTAACTCTAACTTAACTCTACCCTAATTAAATCCTAACCCTAACCCTAACCCTAACCCTAATCCCAATCCTAACCCTAACCCTAACCTAATTAAACCCTAAACCTAACTCTAACCCTAACCCTAACTCTAACTCTCACCCTAACCCTAACCCTAATCTAACCTTAACCCTAACCCTAATCCTAACCGCAACCCTAACCCTAAACCTAATCCTAATAACCCTAACCCTACTAATCCTAACCGTAACCATAACCCTAAACCTAATCCTAAAAAAAATATTAATAAGCCTAAACCTAATCCTAACCCTAATCATAATCCTATCCCTAACCCTAACCCTAACCTAACCCTCATCTTGACCCTAACCTTAGCTAACCCTAACTCTAACCTAACTTTAATCCTAACCCTCATCCTAACCCTCACCCTAACCCTAACCCTAAACCCTAACCCTAACCCTGATCTTTTCCCGTACCCTAATACTAACCCCAACCCTCAACCTAATCCTAACCCTGATCATATTAGAATATTTTAATTATTATAATAATTTTCTAATAAAATATATAAAAAATATAAATAAAAAATTAGAATATTTTAATTATTATAATAATTTTAAAATAAAATATATAATAATAATAAATATAAATATAAATTAATTTACTTTTTAAGATATCGTATGTTGCACCCCGACTGCTACTAGCATATATATATTATTTTAATAATAATATATATAAAATACGTCGAGAGATATCCTTCTCGAGGCGCCTATTTTTTAATCAAATTTTTATAGACGCCTCGAGAAAGATATCTCTCGACATATTTTATATATATTATTATTAAAATAATATATATATGCTAGTTGTACTTCTCCTATCACTTGAAATTTATTCTACATTTATTCTACCGGTGAAAGTGGGAATAAATTTACTCCATTCAATTTTCCACACTTTTTCAAAGTCAGGAAATTTGTGGTGTTTATTAAACTTAGGCAAATTTTCGTACTTTTTCAAAGTGTGTTGGATAAATAGAATGAACACCGTTTGTTTTACGGCTTTTGCCAGTTTTTGTTCTTATAGAATATTCTGATAAAATTACCATTCAATTTCTATACTTTCATTTCAGTGTAATAAAATCAAATCACTACAAATTTCTGATAAAAAGAGTCGATTTAATGAAAATTAAATTACTTCCCTTAAAAAATATTTGGAAAAATTAAATGTGTTTTAGTTTTTATATTTTGTGAAAGTTTTATGTAAGATTAAGAAATTATATTGCATAAATAAAAGGAAATCTATCAGTAATGATTTTAATTTAAATGTTATAGAGAAAATTTTAAATAATAAATATTTATGGTATAGAAATGTGAAGAGGTTTTCTTTAAAGATAACCATAGCATCTTTGTTAATATGTTTTATTTATTCATATTAGATGTCATGGTTTCTTTTTATGCATATTGTAAGAATGTTACAACTATTATAAGACAATTATGCAACTTATTTCACTTTAGAAATATTTTTTTAAAAATGAATATATTCTTATTGTTAAATTTTGTGAAAGTCTTAAATAAAATTAGAAAATTTGAGTATTTTAATAAATTTTAAATATTTATAACAAGTAGAATATATTTTTAAAAATTTATAACAAATTAAATATTTTATATCAAGAAATTTAGAGAAAGATTAATTTGAATTATAAAAAAATCCAATGATTTTATTTTATTTTCTTTATTGAAATTGGGGTTTTATAAATGTTACAACCAATGTAATTCAATTGATCTAATTTAGTATTGTGTAAAATCATATGGCTGAATTTAGGAATTAGAAAGTAAAAGGAATAAAGCCCAAATAGTTTATTCGAACTCTCAAAGAATAGTTGTCCATTATTTTCATCATAACTATTGAATTTCAGCCAAAAATTGCTTAAACTTAGACATATAAAAAATATAAGGATGAAATATTAACTAGGACATTTAAAAAAAATTGCTAGAGTTGAATCTGCATTACAAAATTGACCTAAGATTAGATCTGAACATATGAAAATGAATTGTGTGCATTAAAATGATCTTTGAATTATAAAAAATGAATTTTTTGTTGGTTGAAAATTATGTAATCAGCTTTTTCAATAGATTACACAACCAGGACTTCAACCACAGCTATGTGAGATTCAATCTCTCCTCTCAGCAAGGGGAGGTGCCCTTCTTACAATTAGAAACTAGCTAGAGTATTTACAGAATATTTACAGTATTTACAAAGTGGCGGGTGTGTGTCACATTCATCATTCTCTCTTTTTTTAGAGAAGATGTGTGTAATTCTTCACAGCTAAAAACGTTCTTGATTCACAATACTAGAAACTTACCCAAAGTAGTACAACTGATTCCCTATCTTGACAAAGCACAACTTAGAGATATCAGATAAGATTATAACAAAAGAAAAATGGAAACAAGGCTCACGAAGGCGCAAAGTGGTTTTGTAGTCTTTTCAATTGCATACATGTGAGAACAATATAGTTTGTCGTATTAGAAGCACAAAGTCTTCTTATATGCAGCAATTCACTCGAATAGCATGTGAGATTACAAGTTCAAAGTCTTGTAGATCTTTCAACCAAAAGCATTAAAACATAAACACAAATTCAAGGTAGAAATGTGACACAAAGTCCACAAGAATCACTTGAAGTCCTTCAGATTTCTTAAACTAATCACCACCAATCTCAATCAAATTCAAGAGACAATCAATCCAATGCAAAGTTTGGTATGCAATGTCTTCCTTTATTGATCAGATTTAGATTCACAAAACATGAACACAAAGTTTCACAATTTGTTGCAAATTGAGCAACACTTTGTTGCAAAAACTAAAGGATAGCTAATACAATAGAAATCCCTCATATATATAGAGGAGAGGGATGAGAAAATCTAGGAATTTAAAGGAGAAAAATTAGGAAAGTTAGGTGAGCTAATTAAGAAAAATATCACCTAATTTTGACCAATGTCAAAGTGTAATTTGTTTTCAAAAAATTACATCTCAAATTTGGTGCAATTACATTTCAAAAAATGACATTTAAGATGTCAAAAACTATTTAAAAGATGCATAGGGAAAAGCATCAAAAATTTGAACACTGGGAAATCAAGAATCTTCATGGTTCCTTGCTTGGGCGTGAAAGTCTTCATACGTCATCCTAGTTTCTTGCGTGAACTTCTCATCCGGACCAACGGTGTAATCCACAATGGTGTGAATCCTCATGATCAATCTCATGGAAGATGAGTGAACCTTCTTTCACCTATCAAGATGCATTTTAAGTTTATCCAATGTAAGTCTTGTATCACAAATGACATATAGAGAGGCTTCTGAAAATTCTGTACTATCAATCAACTTCATGATGACTTCTTTGAAGATCTGGGATAGTTTTGTGGCCGGCAGGAAGATACGATTCTCCTCAAGAAGCTACCCTGGTAACTCCTTGATTCCTTTTTCAAGAATCACACGATGCCCTTTGACATCTTCATGTACTTGGTGGAGATCTTTTGTAAGAGACTCAAACACATGAATACGGTGCTTCAAAGATTCTCTTACTTCTATGTACTTTCCTTTGTCGGGAATCACCCCAACTTCCACCAATTTATTGAGCTTTGCATGTTTCATACCACCACAACAGGAATTTTTCCATCTCGTTGTGCTCTTGGGAAAGTTCGCTCTCCTCCTTGCCAAGCTCTCTTTTGAGCTTGGCTATTAGAGTAGCTTTTTCATCTGCGACAATTATAATTTGAGAATCGTTTTCTATGATCTTTTTGACGAAACATACAACACCCTGCCTTTGGAGGTGAATTTCTCAGCTTTCTTGATAGTTGGGTCCTCAAAACTTACCATTGCTAACGGTTGTGCATTGCTTGTAGATCCTACAAGTCTCCTCATAACAGTGTCATAATGCTCTGCCCTCTATTTGTACATATTAAGAGCTTGCTCCATTTTATCCAATCTTCTAGCCAAAATATCCAAAGTCACCTATGCATTTGCTTTTGCACTTTCATTTT